>BQNB010044978.1:0-25955 GCA_026074375.1 Tanacetum coccineum
AGTAAGATTAATTGTTAATGCATACCTTATAGGGTGTGTATTCAAAAAATCCACAATTTGTTCAAACCCATCACTCACTGTGAGTTTAGACAAAAACGCGACCATATTATGAGTATCAGTAAACTTTAGAGTCGTCATTTGTGTTGGGTTTTGATAATAGATGATAAAATTGAGTTAAGATTTGTAATTAGAGAGTATATAAGAGAATGAACTCGATTAAATGTTTGATTGAAACCCTTAATCGAAGTATTTATGAAAAATACCCTCAACAATCCAGCAATAGTAACTCAGCAGTAGTAAGTTATGCCTAGCAACATTAACTTTGAGTCATCAACATTAACTCTAATTTCTTTCCAAACAACATTCCCATCATCATTCTAACACTTTTCTTTGCTTATCCTGCAAAATGTTAGTCCAAAAACCAAGAAAACACAAGCCATAGCAATTTTCACAATTATAACAGTATTAATTATACCTAGCAGTATTAAGTCTAACTAACAGTAGAACTCAGCAGTATTAAGTATAACTAGTAGTACTAATTATACTTAACAATAGAAACTTTTAATGACATGAATAACAATACTAATTCATACAAAACTCTACAAAAACATAAAGGGATAAAAGACTTTAAAGATTTAGCATTCCAATACTAGAAATTAAACATTGAAATCTACTTACATCAAAAGCTTTTGTAAGCAAATCTGTAACATTCTTGTCAGTATGAATTTTGACCATTTGAATTAATTTCTTTTCATTGCAATCTCTAATAAAATGATGTCTGATCTCTATATGCTTTGTTTTTGAATGGAAAATAGGATTTTTAATTATGCAAATAGTTCTGTTATTGTCAATAAAGATCTTGGTATGCATAAAATTGTACCCATAATCAAGTAGTTGATTCTGAATCCAAAGCACTTGTCCACTGCAACTTGAAGGAGCTACATACTCAGCTTCTGTTGTGAAATTTGAAACCACTATATGTTTCTTGCACTGTTATGATATTAATCTACATCCAAGGAATTGACAACCTCTTGTTGTAGACTTCCTATCCAAGCTTGCTTTAGCATAATCACTATCAGTGTATGCTACTAAATCAAAAGGAGAATTTTTTAGATACTAAAAGCTTAATTTTGGTTGACCTTTTAAGTACATAAAAATCCTTTTCACAGCATGAAGATGTGAAACCTTTAGATTGACTTGGTATCTAGTACATACACACACTACAAATATGATGTCTGGTATTGAAGATGTAAGATACATCAATGAACCAATCATTGACCTATACATATGAACATCTACTTCTTTACCATCTTCATCCATGGGCAGAGGCTTTTGAGTTTCCATTGGTGTGCTTGCAGTCTTGACTTCTGTAAACCTAAATTTCTTTAAAATTTCTTTAGCATATTTGTCTTAACTGTTTTAAACAGCAAATATTATCCTGTGACTAATAAATATGCATCGTTTTCTTCTGCTGCACATTGTTAATCACCAAGAAAAGAATGAGTAAGTGTCTCCCCATAAACACATCTCTAAAATGTTACTCATGGCATCTCCAAGCTTCGACAAAATGCCAATGCATAGCGTCACTTCATTTGTTGAACCAAATATGATATCATCCACCATAAACTTTGGTGCCGAGCAAAATATCAACCATTGAGTACCTTTTATTGAAATAAGGGCATGGTCCTCATTTGTATACCCTCTTTGAAACCCATTGTCTCAGACATATATGCTATCTGATCATGGTTTCAAACCAAGCAGCTCTAAGAGCTTGCATGTCTAGTCCATACATGCCTTATTAAGACTTAGTATCCTTTCTAATCAGGAATAGACTTGTGCATCTGTCAATCTCCTGGTGGTTGACATACATTACACTTCTTCTATTAATCCTCCATAAAGAAAAGCACTTTTACATCCATTTGAGACACCACAAAAATGTTTTGCACGATGAAGACATTAACTTCAAAATTACTCTAAATTGCATGAATTCTTTTGCCGTACATGGGTAAATAGCTATCATTCAAGTCTAATGCCCTTCATCTTTGGTGTTGTGATCCCCTTGAGCAACCAATCTTTGCTTTTATGTTCTTATCACAATTCCCCTTCTCGTCATTTTTTATTCCTGAAAACCCATATTTATGCACAGCTCTATACCCTTTTTCTCAATTTGGTAAATAACACTAAAGTCCAAACTTTTTGTAACTTGAAATGTAAAGCTCTATTCCTAGCATAGCCTCTATCCAGCTTGAATCCTTTAATGTATGAATTACCTTTTTGGGTTCTTTCTATGATAAAAAGCAAGCAAACAAGCAGTTTTAAAGGTCTTTATGCTTTGTTCTTTGTTGAATAGTACTAACAAACTCATATTCCTTCAAATTCTTTGACCTCTTTCTTGTTTATGTAGCTGATTGCAAATCTCTAATCACTTGATCAGAGGATGATCTTTATGACTTCTTTGATAGTTATGGAATAGGAATGACTTAGATGTTAGTATCCAAATTGTTCAAAGTCAGCCATTGCAACATCACCTTCATCATTTCTTTAGAGAAGTTAAATATGAAATAAATCTCCATAGCAGGGCATATTTGGATCAAATGGAAGTTCAATGCTTGTTTTCCACCTAACATCATAAACTTCATTGGTCTAGCCAGCATTAAAGATTGTTAGTGCTTGTTAACTTTTATCTCCTACTCTTTTATCATTCTACATTATAATCTTTTCCTTGGATCTTCATCAACCTCTTTCCATCGATCACTATAAAAGGATTGGATCCAAACATCCATGAGAACTCTTGTGGATCTAGGAATATGGTTGATTAGCATCCATATGGTAGCAAAAATGGGTAATCTTTGATAGATTGATCTCTCTGTCTTATCCTTTCTACATCTGTAGAACTCTGCATAATCACTTGTCTTTTTGTTCTTCACTTGCAAAACCAATAATTGTGTACCTACAACAAGTTGGCACATACTTCACTTGTTCTTGAGTATTAGTCAACTCAGGTCCCCTACTACCTACAACATTAGGTGGACAACAGTCACTTATACCTAATACTGTGCAAGTTCACTTACCTTCACTATCATTGTATCTACTATATAAATATCTCTAAGTGCTTTTCACACAATCTATCACGAGAGTAACCAAGATCAAACGTAAACCTTTATCAGCCTTGAACCATTCCAAATTTGCCTAAAGTGATTACGGTCGTATTAAACATGGCTAACAAGATACCTAAATGGTCTCATAAAACTTAAAGTTGGTGTTCTATCAAAAAAAGTTCATATGAGGTCTATGTTATGAGGCTTAACTTACTAGACACTTTTTATTGTGCACGAAAACAAGCAGTATTAACTACTTCTGCCACAAAAAGAAGTTGCAACATAGAATCAGCAAGCTAAAGTCCTAACAAAACAGCCGTTCAATGTAAGTGGTCCAATACCTCCTCTCAGCAACTCCAATTTGTATGAGGATTCTAACTACACTAAATTGTCTCAAAATACCCATCATCTCACAAAACTGGGATACAATTATCTAATTTTATTGAATCATGTACCATTATCCACATACAATCCACCTTATACCTTGACAATCTACTAGGATATTCTATCTCCCATTTATAAAGGACTTAAGAAAGCCACTAGTCTCATCCTTAGTAGCTAGAAAGAAAACCCATGGTAAACCTACTCTAATTATCTGTGACAACTAGGCAATACATTTTCTTCATAAGGCTTTTTACAAATGTTGGACCAAACAAGTCCATATGCAAAATAATAAAGTGAATACTGATTGAATTTTGTACTTTGGACTTACAAGAAGGCTCTGTAAGCATTTCCTTTTTTCCTTTTACAAGCAACACAGGATGATCAATTTTAATAAAGTTTGAGGAAGGAACACCTCTTACAAGATTACCTTTAACCAATTTATTCATGGTATTAAAATTTTAAGTGACCTAGCCTTTCTATTCCAAAAGTTAGATTCAATAGAAGAAGGCTTTGCCTAAAAGGCAAGTTAAACCTCCGTTTAGGAACTAAAGTTACTTTAAAATCAACCACTTTTTTTTATACATATTGTTTCTTTTTAGGAACTCTAAATAAAACTTGACTTTTCATCAATTGAATTTAAATTTGAGATAAAAAATAATACATCGAGTGTCCATTAAAAAGAAACACATATTCTTATATTTATCACACAATTTTGTGAGACACTAAGAGAGATTAAACATTTAACTCCTCATAAAATACACAATTTCAAAAATCTAGATTACCAGTTTTAATGTGGCTATCATTTTTGTGATTTTTCCCTCCATATGGGTTCCCTCGTAAAAGCAACATATCCTCCAACTATCTCTTCATAGTTTGTTAAATAGCACATGTTCTCTATCATGGTGCCTTGAGCATCCACTATAATCACTCCTTGATCCAGTAAATCCATTTATTGGATGCCCTGCTATTAAGATAAGAAAAATCAGTTACTTTAGGACCCAAAGCCATCACTTGACTTGGATCTGCCTATGGTGACATCAAAATAATTAAACCTTTTTTAGGATTGATGCACTGTTGTGTTTAGAAACATGGTCTAAAAGTTTATTCTTTGGTTTCCAAACCCTACAAACTGAGGCCTTAACAACATTAAAATTATTTCCCTTAACAGCATTAACTATCACTTTTGGCCTAGCAGTATTAAATTTTTTACTCCTAACAGTATTAATCCTTTGATCAATATTACTGTTTTTAAATGTCGTGTTCTTATGAATGGGCCTCTTAACAATTGAATGTGTTATTTTAGAAAGATATGACATTGGTCTAGCAGCATTCACTGTTGTTTTTGAGTGAAAAGCCTATTAACAGATACTAAAGCCAACTTCATTGTACACTTTCTTGCTCTTGGAACTAAGTTATTCTTTTTTAGCACAGGGGATGAGTCTTTTTAGCATAGGTTTTGATGATTCACCCTTTGATAATTGTTTCCTAAACAGGTTTTACCATCCTTGATGTTTGAATACTGTTTTTTGATGGTAATTGCATCAACTTGCAAATTACCAAATGCATCCACACACATAGACATGGCCTTATTAAACATCTCAAAATTGCTTCTTGGTTTTTGAGACATCATATTGTTCTAATTTCTTTGATTGCCTCTTGGACTGTGAGTGTTTTTTGCGCCTATGTTAGCTTCAATTTGGTATTTAACAAGATTTCCTAACAAATTTTAACCAGTTTTTTCCTTTGATTGTTAGATTTACAAACTCTATTACTAACAATACTAGGACGTAACTATTTTCTTTTAGTATTTTTAGTGCTATGAAACAACATCCTCTTCCAACATCATCTGATCATTTCATTCTTCATAGTAATTGTGCATCATCATTCTCTTAACTATCCTTATTGGTCTCTTCTGATCACTACTGACATATTAGCTTTATAACGAGACTTACAAGCTACAATGGCTTATTTTCAACAAAACACATCTAAAGCAGAACATAATATCTTCAGTGTTGTTTGGAGGCATGAAATTTCCTATGTACGTGAATGGTTGATACTGCATATAATTTATTCCATAGTCCTAAACCTTTTTGTAATTGTCAACTATCTGACACGCTATTAGATCTTTGATTAATAAACTTTTTTAGAGAGTGCATGTTCACAATTTATCTATCCATTAAGTTGAATGCCATCTTTTTTCCTTTGATACTATATTTCAGGCTTCTTCCTAAGGCTCTTTAATTAGTTATTTTCTCCTAAATGAATTTTAAAATTTATACAATCCCTTAATATCTTTAAGTAAATAGTTAACTCATTTGCTTTCATAAACTTCAATTTATTCTTCCAAAAACTTTAAACCTGTATTATAACCTAAAATCATTTACTCAAATTTCTTTAAATCTTTACAATAGTATTTGATCATTTTGAGATTTAAGAGATTCAATAGTTTTCAAACAAGATTTAAAAAAAAAGAATCATTGGATAACTCTGAGTCGGGGCTTAAAGATGAGTAAGCCATGAATGCATAATTAGGCCCTTCCTCTGCTTGATCACTCTAGTCATATCCACCAAGAGCATCATATGATACCAAAGCTGTGGAAGTAGATATTTCCACAGGTACACTCCTTCTTGAGCTTTCCTTGTTCTTGTTGTCTTGATTTATTGGAGTTCTGCAATCCTCAGCAAATGTCCCCGACTTATGGCATTATAGCACTCCACTTTATGACTTATTAAAACTATTAGTCTCATGCATAACATCAAGCTTCCAACATGTATTCTTCAAAAAACATCTTCCCTCATAGTCAACATGGACATTTGCCATCTCAAATCCATCTCTTCTAGTCATCTAATGAATTTGTTGACAGTTCCATATGTAATAAGTTGGGACTATTTGGTTGACTAGCAAAGAATGCACAAATAACAGCATCACTCAAGTTATCAATATTTGAAGAGTTAGCAGCATTAACTTGAGTGCTAGCAGTAGAAACTCCATGAGCAGTATTAACTGCTTCATTAGTGTTGCTAGTGTTGTTATTTAAAGAGGACACAAAAGCCATGTTCTATGTGCTTGAACTTGAGCTAGACATCCCTTTAATTTCTCGTTCATACACTTGAGGTTGTTGTAAGAGATCATCCATGCACATTACTCCAAATCATCATTTATCCCTCCACACAACAGCATGTGTTGTTCTACTCAGGTGACCAAACTTCTTAATAACTTTTTAATTAACATCTTCTAGTGAAAGCTTTTCTTCCAAAGCTCCTACCGACTCATAAGAATTAAAAGCCTATCAAAGTTTGATCAAACACTCCTGAGCTTGGAGTCAGTAGAATTGTTCAATTGCTGTTTATATAAGAGATTCCTTTGAGTCTCTTTGGTAGCTGCATTCCTACAAAATCACTTTTTCAGACAGATACCATCACTTCCTTAGCATCCTTATAGAAGTTATAACTTTAACTGATTTTCATTGGAATGCCCATCATTAAAAGTACTCTAGCATTACCCCTCTAATCTATCTCTAAGCCTTTTTTCTATCTCAGCAAGTTGTAATAGTAAATCACTACTCACAAACACCTTCACAGTTCTGTTGTTATTTGGAATAATAGGATTGCTACCATCTCTTGACTACCATAGTTCAAGTCTATCATCCGATTCATATGTTTAATCCTCATTCCTCCTTATATTCCAAACACACAGGTATTGAGCATGGCGAGGATCTTCTTTGGATGCAGCCACCATGTTGTTGCAAAATCTGTCCATAATCTTTTAGCCAAAATTCTTGTGTATAAAAACAGGTTCTTCTTATTCAAAGCTTTTCAACAAGCTTTGATACCACTTGTTGATCCCACTTCAATAGATCGAATTCCTTAAGCTTGTTTAAGGTTTAGTTATATTAGATAAATCTAACACAACTATAGTAAAAGCTTTGTTTGAATGTATTAAAGATTATCCGGAATCTAATCTTTAATATTAAGAAGAATTATCCAATGAAAACGTATTCAATTAAACATATAATTCAACAAATAAGATCCATTATTATTAATGATAATAATACGCATACTCACAAAGTATTAGGGTTACAAAGACCTTGAAGCTAAGAATTATACGACTAAGATTGATTTTTGGTTTTGGTAAGTATAAAACTCTATGCCTCAGGACCTCCTTTTATACACCAAGAAGTCCTACTCGGCTTACAATACTTTCCTAAGTATATAAAATCTTTTCTATAAATAACTAATACATATCAAGTAAGCAGTACTAACAAATAGTACTAACTTACACTAGCAGTACTAACTAAATACTAGCAGTACTAACTACTTAGAATATTTTCTTGAGCAGTAGTAACTCTTCAGCAGCATTAACTTCAAGTAGTCTTTGTACTAGCAGTAGTAACTGTTGGTAGAAATATTACGATATTTAAGCTATACATTCTCTTCATGTTTTGATGATGACAAACATGTAACTTATAACACATAACGTAAAGTGATTAAGTTACTAAAGGTATGAAAAATCATCAATTCATACGTATTAGACGTCTCAAGTTTTCTTCAACAACAAATTTAAGTTCTCACCCGACGTAAATCACTAAAGGTATGAACAAACAACTTTAATTTGTTTATAAGATCAAAGAAATTTTTTAATTTTCAAACATTTCATTTTTTTATAAAACGAGACAAAAACATTTTTAAAACATATAAAAACAATTTTGTATTTATAAGAAATGTTTTATTCAAAATAAATATTTTGAATTCAAATTTTTTACCCAAAAACGGCTAGAAAGTTCCAGAAAAAACCTTCCCCACAAAAGGACAAAATCGGAGCGTCTGAAAAATGGGCGGTCCCCTTAATTAATTAAGGGGACCGGCCATAATTAAAAGGGCCCGGCTTTGTAAAATTAAGAGGATCGACCAAATAAAAATTGAATATTTTTTCCTATAAATAGTGGACTGTTTCCACAGTTTATTATTTATTTTCTCCACCTCTATTGCACATAGTTTTCTCAGATCTAAAACCTTATTTCAAACCCTTTCATTCGAACACTTAACTTATAATAAGTATGTTTAAAATGTGATCCAATCATTCATTTATTCAAGTGCAAGAGAAGAACTCTCGTTATCGTCAAAATACAAAGTTATGTAGTTAGTGCATTCGTGACATGTCTTACATTCACAATGTATAGATCGAGTCCATATATTTCAAACTTGTATAATAGTTAGATAGTGTTGACATGGTGTGGTATAGTTTGTTAGATCATGGAGAACTTGGTAAGTAGTGTTAGATGGTTGTGATCAAGGGGTAGATTATTGAAGTAGAGTGAATTGTGAAGTATAAGAAAAGTTATGAAGGGTAGAGAAGTCATGAAGTTGAAGTGAAGTTGTGGAGTGAAGAACAAGTCGTGTGGTTAAGCCAAGTTGTGAATTGTCGTGAAGTGGTGTGTTGTGTTGTGATAGATTGGTTCTAGCTAGGATTAGAACTCGACATTTTGCTTAGTGTCAGAAATTGGTGTAAGCAAAGGTGTGTACGATTTTCTCTGCCAAAAGGAGCTTGTTGACTAGTGAAGTAACAATCGAGTTGAGTCTCAAGAGTGGAGTAATGCGAAGAGGTGCTTCGTGACCTGAACCACTGTAAATCATCGTGTTCGGGTTTGCATTTCCTTTTACTTATCTCTTTACTTTTATGCTCGCATTTATCGCTTTATAATACTTTGCAATTGTATGAATGTGTAATTATATATTTTTAATTATGTTTATGTCATGAATAAATGTGAATATTGTGTGTTGGTTTGTATTGTTGTAAATCGATGTATTACTATGTGTATATAACTCGTATGAACACTCATCATATTATGTCACGCTTGATCGGTAATTTGATATGAAACATTTTAATATTTTAAATGGAAATGTATTCACCCCCTTTACGATTTCCACAATTGGTATCAAGAGCCACGTCGCTCTAATTTTCAAAACAAATGGTTTTAAAATGGAGTACGATCCATGTATCAAATTACCTATGAAGGAAGATTAAATATGAAAAGTATTTTGTTGGTTAACTTGTATTAGTTTTATTGTTAAATACACTAATTATACTAGCTCGAGGAAAAATCGTATGCTTAGAGATATCAATAGCCGAGTAATGTTTCGGTCATTAAGTTGAGCACACGACACAACGTTTGCTCTACACCTCTTTCGCAAGTCGCGTCACAAATGCGACCTACTTCTCTATACATAAAACTGTGAATCACATCGAGACTATAATTTCACTAGATGGCCTGAGTCCCCTACGATATCCTTCATGGTCCGTCGCCCTCTCTAAATCTCCTAATCACGGCCCATACGCACCCCTCTACCTATTTCAGGGAATCTACAGAGCCTCTGATGTAGCTATAGCATTTCGCGGCAGTTTGCTATCTCTCGTGACACACTACTTTGCATCACAATTCTACATCACTTAAACAATACAACACATACTCGAGCACAACCACCCGTAGCACAGAGTATCTGAACTCACCGCATCACTTCACGAGCGAACTTCACTTCACTCAGATATTTAACTATCGAGTACTACTTTCTACAATTTTAAAACTCATACTCGTTCCAAGTAATTATTTCAAATTTAAACACTATACACAACCTCAAATTATAACATGAACCACTCACACACTATACATGGTAGGATCTACAACTAACAACATTCATGTGTTAGTTCATATTCACTGACGATCAGACACAAATCTTTATTACTCTACCTTTTCCTTCGCGCTTCGCGGTGCCAACTACTATTCTTGTATGTGTATCATTCCTTTAAACCACATAAAACGAGAGTACACTTAATCTTCATTCGAATACACATACATTAGACTACTTGATCTCTATCATAACACTTACAACCAAATGGGAATGACAATAATCATTTCACTCACTTAGTTACCGTAGTGACATCTAGTCATATGCATAGAATAATTATTGTGAGAGAGTTTTACCAATCACTCTTCAGAGGTCATTGTTTACGCGAACACGTTATTACAAATACTACTATGGCGCTACTATATGAGAGTTTAGATATTGAGAATCTTGCTTTGGTGTCATATAGTTCTTGTGATACAATAGAATCTCTATATTACCATTGAACATAGAGCTTGAGTCTGTATCATGAGTAAATCATAGAGATTCTGAAATTCACACTAGACAAGTCTGATACACACTCATCTAACGGTCATTGACTACACTTAGGAGTTTTGTAGACACAATGATTATGCACAGAGTATATATTTTTATCCGAGCGGATCTAACAGTTACACATATAAGCTCAAGTTTCACTTATGAAGAGGATGAATTTGGATGATAGAGATTCTATCTAGTATATGTAATCGTGAGAACACTTATATCGTAGAGTCTTACTTATGTGGAGTATGGATGAAGTCTAGTTGTATATGACAATAATATTTCTCTTATGCATATGTTAGAACTCAGTGTCACTTTTATCATATAGTGTAGGATGTGGGCTAGAGTTTCATTGGTACTATTTGTGTGTATAGGGTGCTCGAGAGTTGTCTTGAGTTTTTACAAGAGTCTTGATGAAACTTTCAATTTATTGATGTATGTTCAGTCTTTATCTTTTGTGGGTTTTTAGTGTACACTACGCTGAGTTATTTATGTATATTCATTGGTTTGTTAACATATTAGTAAGGACAATTGATCTCTTATATATTTACATAGAGATATATTCTTGGGACTGTTCTTCTTACAGAGCGTGGTTCAAGGATTGTGTTGCGTGTACTGAGTGTTAATATAGGATGTTCTGACATTTGAGTACCGTTCTGAGTATTTAGCATATTGGAGATTTATAGTTAAGTTGAGATGATACGTCTCTTCTTTTTATACTACATTTCTGAGTTATTGATTATGTAGTATGACAATATGGAGTACATCTACTATTTGTGGATGGGTCGATGTGATTTGATGCTTTACACCATTCTGATTTAAATATTTGCAGCGATATTAGAGACATGGAGTCTATGCATATGATTGATGTTATTCTGATTATGGATATCTGGATGGCGGGAAGTGAGGAGTTGAGTCTGTAGGTAGCTGGAGTCTATTGGAGTGTTAGACAGATCTATAATTGAGGCACAACACCAGGTATGTATCAAAGAGATCTTGATCAGTAGAATTTGAGTCGTGACATTTGTTACATTTGTTTTTTTTGGATCAGGGTCGGTAGTCTTCTTCAAACGAGTAGCACATTGTATGAAGCTAGTGAAGGTTCTTTAGGGGAGACATCTGAGAACTGGACATTTAAATTTATGTAACTCACGGAACACCTCTGAGACACATAATCCTTGTAGTCTGGATCTAAGATAATGTTATCAATAGTAGTATGCTCATCAGTATATGAGTTGATTTAGGCGTTACGTTTAGATTTACATGGTTGTGGTATCATGTGGGATAGGGGGTGCGTGGTGTACATTGTTTTGGTGAGAGAGTATCTCACATTCAGTTGATCGTTTAGTGTGACATTAGAGACTAGGGATTTCTCTTGGTGTTGATGTGGTGTGATCTAGTGATGGAGCTGGATATAGGCGGACTGTAGTCGTCACTGGTATGCGAAGACGAGATGTGGTTCATCTCATTGGGGGTATTACCTAGACTTAAGTTCTGAGACACTATTCTGGATAGTGGGACTGGACTTAGACAAGCACTGTGGTTTGTGTATTAGTATCTGACATTTATTAATTCTAAAGTCTTTAGCTTTAGTTAGTGATATCTAGAGTGTAGTTAGCACTGCACACACTGTTCTTACACGAGTATATTCTGGTTGTCTTGAGAAGTCTTCAGTACACTAAGGGAGGCGTTTCGTTTACAGATGGAAGATTATTCAGTATGGAGGATACACTGAGAACACTGTTGACTGGGACCGGTGAGAGCATGGGGATGTTGCGTATTGAGGTGAACACATATGATGAGGAGAATGGAGAGATATATGCGTATGGAGGTATATTGGGGTTGTATGAGGCGATATAGGGTATCATCATTCGAGTGTTAGACTGGGGAAGGGCATATTTCTAGGCTGATTCTCTTGTTGAGGATTGTTTAGTGATTGTGATCACTACAGATACTGTGGTGCGAGAGGAGTTGGGGTATAGGATCTATCATTATATAGTGTGCTTGTTATTGGGACTGTATTTACGTAAGGCACGCATGGAGGCAGTAGGGTGATAGTGTATTGTGCGTGGACGGTCATGAATGGGTCAACAGTGGAGGGTGAAGAGGAGTATACACAAGGTACTCTATCTGACACCTATGCGTGAGAAGGAGGATTGTCTAGTGGTGTGATTTCACTGATGATATACAATAATACACACTATAGACAGGGAGGGACATGATGTGTGAATATTATCAACTAATGGTGATAGATGTTGGTTGCATGGACATGTATTTACATGAAACTATGATGTACACATGACATTTACAGTCAGATGTTTGAGTATATACTGGTGGACATGGTCTGGATAGATTATGATGAATGTATTGTGGGGGGGGATAGTTATAAAGAGCATATGTAGAGAGTGTGCACACACACACTCTGGAGATTAAGTCACTTATTGGAGAGAAGGACAACACACATAGGTAGTGAGGTCAAACGATCTTGTGATATATATATTGGGGACTATTTGAGTGGTGTGGAGTGTAAGTAGGCAAACTCTATCACATGAACAGGAGGATACTATTCGCAGAGATGAGGGACTCTCAGTTGAGACACATGTGAGGTATAAGTATTGAATGGGGCGCCAAAGCGCCACACGTCAGTGGCAGTCTGATTATGTGGGTGTAGGATAGGTGGTTGGTGAGTTGTGTTTGTTGAGAGGGTGTGGGGGAGTGGTTGAGGTTTGAAGTGTATTATGTTGTTGAATGGGATGGAGGGGAATTGAGATTTGTAGGGATTGGTGTGGGTGTTTGTGTTGATTAATGTTGTGGTTGTTGGTTGAGTGTGGTTAATGTGAGGGAGGGGTAAAGATAGTTATAGATGGTTTTGGTTTGTTTATTGGGTTTGTGGGGGGGAAGGGTGGGAAGTTGTGGTGGGGGGTGTGGGTGGGTTGGTTTGGTTTAAGGGTTAGTTGGGATTAATGTGGTGATGTGTTGGGTGGGTGGGGTTTGTATTGGGTGGGGGTAGGTATTGGTTGATATAGGGAGTATTGGAAATTTTGGTTGTTTAATGTTTAATTTCCATACATGGATTCAGGTTCACTTGTTATACTATGTAGTATGGAGTCTAGTGTTTGGACTTGTGAATGAGTGGACGGGGTGGGGGGTGCACCGTCACACACGCACGACAGTCAGTTATGAGTGAATCAGTATTTATAGCGTGGTGGTGCATATGAATATTGGAGCTAGGGAGGATACAGGATGTGATCTCTGTGTAATTTAAGTTCTTTAAGTCTGGGGACTCTCTGTTGATTGAGGAGGTTTAATTGTGAGGGACAGAGTGGCGGAGGTTGGTTATACTATACTATTCACATATATCTGTAGTTTATGTGCACAAGTGGGACACACTGAGGGGTGGAGTTAGTTTATCATATTTGCGAGAGCAAGGTGATATGGTTGAGGTGTGAGATGATGGACACATGTATACTGTATTGGCACGAGTGTTGAGGACAAGGAGTGCGGTACTAGGTGAGGAGTATAGAGAGGTCAGGTAGAGATATCAGAAGTTGGGAGTTTTGGGATGTAAGAAGGTCGACTAACACACAGAGTGTTCCACTGAGTAGTGAGTAGTATCAACGGGATGCACAGACACAACGTTGACTAGTGAGAACACAGCAACATAGAGTTATAGACAGTCTAGTTTGTGTGAGTATTGTGGGGGTGTGGTTAGAGGTTGATGAGTGAAGTTGTGGATTGGATTTGTTATTGTGGGATTGGAGTTGGAAGTTGTTTGAGTATGATGTTTTGGATGTGGGTGGGATGTTTAAGGTTTAGTGAGTATCTTTAGTTGTGATGTATGGGATATGGGGATGTGTGTAGATTGGTAGTTTTTTGGATTTTGATTAGTTATCTGAGGATTTGTGGGGAGTGGTTATTGTAGTTGTATATTTGTTGGTATATTTAGAGTGTGATGTGATATGTTTTGATAGGGGAGGATGGGGGGGGTGGTTTGTATTGATGGTGTAGGTTAGAGGTTGGTGGGTTTTGTTTTGTGGGGAGAAAATGGGTGTTGGGTTGATTGTTGATTGTGGGGGTTTGTGTTTGGTAGGTTGTGGGATTTGTTTTAAATTATGTTGGGGAAAGTATAGTGTTGGTTTTGGGTTTTTGTTTTGTGGGTATGGATTTTTAGGTTTATTATTTGGGGGGGGTAATAATTGGGTGGTTGGGGTGGAGGGTTGTAGGTGGTTTGGGGTTTGTTGGAAGGTTGGTGGTGGGTTTGGTTTGTTAGACATCGTAGCTGTATGATCTATTATAGTTTAGGATTAATTGATGATAGAGACAATGGGGGTTAATTTGATTGGTTACAATAGATTGGTTAAAGGAGATTTATATAAAGGGAGAGATTATTTGTTCAAGTGGTATATGTTATTTTGGGTATTGTGGAATTAAAATGTTTAGGTGTTTATTTTATAATGTATGGTAGTTATTGATGAGGGTATGTTATGGTGGAGTGTTAAGTATTTGTTATATCTTTGTTTTGTAAAGCATCTCTTTCCTCTTCATTTATCAGTTTATAACAACGCCAGTCTGCTTTCCCTCAACTTTAGGGAGAACTTCCCATCTTTCTTCGGCTTGTAACTTCTGTGCTAAAATTCTTACATCAGTTTCAATCTTAGAGCTAGTCTGTTATCCCATTCTCAAAAGACCTGTGAAAGTGTTAGCTTCTCAATGAACCCTTGGCTAACCTTGCCTTCTTTCTTTATCAAGTTGTTCTATCGCAATCTTAGAGCATGCTTCATTACTAGTCTTTCATGCTCTACTATGTAAAGTTAATTGTTCTTATAACGATGTTCAGCTTCATTCATAATAGCTTTGCGGGCCTTTATCTTTTCTCTTTGCTGCACTTCTTCTGATGTACACTAAACTTTCAGCGGCAGTTTTAACTTCAGGGCTGACAGTACTAACTTCTGCACCAACAATACTAACTGGTACATTAGCAGTACTAATATAAGGCTCATCAGAGGAGGGATAAAACCTTCTTCATAGATCCCGCAAAATCAAAATCAGGTTTCCAAATCATGCGCTCAGGACATAAATGGCCTCCCCTGAGTCCGTGGGACACACCCTTTGTACCAGAGTTAATTTCCCTCATCTTCATCAAGCTGAGCAATCTTCCTCCCTTGTTTGAAAGGATCCTCCAAGTCACCTTCATCTTCTGAAACAATAAGTCGGACCCTTCTTTTAGCTTTGCTTGATTTAATTCTGTTCTCCAACTTCTTCACCTTCATGATGAGCTTAGTGTAAGGAGCACCATATGTCAGTTTGATCTGATTCAAGTCATATTCCAAACTCTCCACTTTCTTAGATAATGTGGTACAAAGAACCGTCAATTCATGAAGTGTCATACTGCCTTCATCACTTATAAGTGAGTGAACTTTTGGGAGAGAGGGCGACGAAGCATCGATGCAGCTTCAAGCCTTAAGCTGAATCATATCGGCAAGGGTAGTAGGCCCTCTTCTACCATCAATGGGGTTGTTTCGCATAATGGTGGTGAAGTCTTGATGGTGTGAGAGAGTGGATGGTAGCCACTGGTGGGTTGGGTGATCAGAACTTAAACTGTGACTATTGAATCCTTTACCCTAGAAAAATAAGCCCCTGAATAAATGCATATTGGAAACAATGGATGTCCACCCCATTAATACACCCTTAGAATCCCATCTCATATTGCCAAAAATTTTTTTGGAGTAAGCAGTACAGAGCAATATAAGTTCATTAGTGAGATAGAAACCTTTCTTGTTTGCTTGTTCCAAACAAATTTGAATAAATCTTGGATACATCTAAAAATTTTAGACGATTCATCTAAGTTATTTCAACATACCACAAAAATAAAATTTTTTTTATATTGAAAAATTAAAGGTTCATTTGTGGCCTAAGCAAAATGATAGCAGTAGACTATGTTGCTACATAACTTACACATGTTCCCAAGCAGTTTTCTTAGTCTACTCAAAAAACTACACAAAGATACGAGGACGATATCAAACACTGAAGGATGTTGAAACTAAAAACCGCAATTGCAGGGAAAAGTGTCCTATTTTGAAACAGTTAATATCTGTCATAATTATGACACCATACCCCATAAGAGCAATTTGCTGTAAAAATATCATCACAGTACATTATCGGTAAAGTACTAATACCATCATAATCTCTAGCATTTAGAATGCCTTTTTTATAGATAGATTCAGTGTAACAGTCTTAACTCCATCACCATCAATGGTAGCAATCCATTTCCATCCTCTATTCTCAGCATGTTCTATCCGCAAAAAGCATTACCAAAACTGGCGGTACTAAGTGGAACATAAATGTTGTATTTTCAGTAAAAGCATACCTTTAAATATGATTAGAGAATGCTACAAGGGAAAACCATCTATTTTGAAAAAATCCCTTCCACTTCAGGAATTCCCAACCTCACGACACGCACAAAGAAAAATTAAAAATATTCTTAGCCCTCTTGGTTTATTCAAAGAAAGGGTTACCCATATTGAGTTTGGTCACAGAAGTCCTTTCAAATGTTCAAATTCGCCAGTTTTGATTAGGAAAAGTAGGATGTAGGTACTAGGGATTATGAATCGTAGGATGTAAGTAAGTATATTTGTAAAGGGTAATTGAGATAATAGAGAGTACTTAGAGGTTTATATCGATTAGCACCGACCTGAATAAATATTGATTACTTTATCCTCTTGATAGAAATCATTCGATATAAGTAAAGAAAGTTCAAGCATTACATCCAAATCAATGGAAACCTTATAAGCAAAGATAGTTGGCGAAAATATCTCAACCGTCTAACTTTTAATTAATACGACTTCAAGTTATGCCGCAAAACAGAACCTAACGGTCCCACCCAACAGTACTAAAGTTTAGCCTAAACTAGTCCTAACTTTAAACCCTAGCCGTAATAACTTTAACACCTACCGCCCTATTAAGATAAGCAATGGGAGTTCTAACTTAATACCTACAGGCATGTATTAATTTTATGCCTGGCGTAATCAATTCCCCAAATCTGTTCCAACAAGCATTTCCATCATAAATTTTAAATTCTTCTCATCAAGCTCCTCTTTCTTTTTTCAGCTCACTAATCCTCTCATTTCCTTTTCTCCTCACCAATTCACTTCTTTCTGTTTGTATATCACACAACTCTCTTTCTGTTTTTCATCTCAACTCATATCTCATCATTTCTTTTCTTACCAATTCACTCTTCTGTTTTTTATATCACACAAATCAAGAGCCTACTTTCCAGATAGATTTGGTATAAAATTCCATCAAATCCCTTTATTATCATGATTCCCCCCCCTCCAAGTGTGTTAACCCATTCTTGCGAGAATAGCGGTGGAATCATTGGACTATTTAGATAGCACGGGGCCTCAAACCTAGTTATGAGCTTCTGCACCACCAATTATGGTAGCTTGTGGCACACCTTGGGACCACTAGTGGAAGTGCCCGACAAACCTCTACGGATTTAACTATAAGATATTTAAGATGCAACAATTATTCAAAAGTTACCGAAACAAAACTGCCTAAGAGAGATCGAGAATCAGGCTGTACCCACATAAATATAAGGGGGCCGTGCTAGGACTTGAAAGTGGGTAGACGCCCAAAACAAATGTAAGAATGGCCGGCCATACTAAAACTCATCTAGATTTTCATTTTTGATACTAAAATTGTATAACTGAATATTGCTGAAAAGGAGTACCACCATTCCTGAGAACTTAATACCACCAATATAACAGTTCTTATATGAACATACTATTTTTACCCTTACGAGAGCAATGTATAAATTAGTGTATATAACAATACAACAAATACGAGTTTAATCCAAACAAAATCTACTATTCATATTCTTAATTCTTCCAACTATCATAGGGTAAATTTAGAATACATTGATCGAAATCCATGATTTAAACCGGATTTGAAACTATGGCGCAAAGTTAGAAGCGGACTTGGCTCTTGAAGACCAATTGCGTGGAAAATCGTAGAAGGGAGTGGATAACATATTATCCAATTTATAAATATTTAAAATTGCTTTTCATATCATAATTTACCTGATCCAAGCAGTGACATAAAAATTATTGAGTATGTTACGAATTTCACCAACTAGAAAATATACACATAGTAATCATCGAATTTACAACAATACGAAACCAACACACAATAGTCCACATTTTATTCATATAGACATAAACTATAATTAAAAACTATAAAAACAATCACATACACTACAAATGCAAGTATAAAAATACAAGCGATAAAATGCGAGCAAAAAAAGTAAAGAGATAAGATAAAAGAAACAGGTAATGTCAAACCGGACACTATGATTTATAGTTGTTCTCGGTATGATCTTTTACTCACAGATAAGCACCCTCTTCGCCTTACAACCACTCCTTGTAGCGAATTACACCAACCCGAATTAGATTGTACTTCCAAGTCAACAAGCTCCCTTTTAGGTCAGAGAAAACGCGCTACATACTTTTGCTTACCCCAATTCTAACACATAAGACAAAATGCGAGTTCTAATCCTAGAGCTAAACCAATCTATCACAAACAGAAAAACACAATACAACAACCACCTCGTCGACAATTCACAACTTGCTAACGCACACACTTGTTCTTCACTTCCACAACTCAATTCAACTTCATGTAGAGAACTCTCTCTAAATCCCTTCACAACTTATCTATACTATCACAAGACTTCACTTCACTTCAACTGAGACACTACCTAGTGATCACAACCAAATCTATCACTAGACTTTTACCCAAATATCACCATGATCTTCTAAACAACTACTAACACACCATGGTCACACACGGATCTAACCATTATACAAGTACTGAAAATAGTAATGACTCGATCTCATACATTTGTGAATGTAACAGTACCACGTCACGAATGCACTAACTACATAACGTTCAAGTATCTTTGACCGATAACGAGAGTATCTCTACTCTTCTTTCTTAGCTTCTTAATAGAATGAATGAATAGTGGCGATCACATATCTAAACATACTTGATATAATTTAAGTAGAATCAAAGGAAAGGGTTGACACATGAAGTTTTCTAGAAATAAGTAAAACTATGTGCAAAGAGGTGAGCGAGAAAAATCTGAGGCGCGAAACAGTCCACTATCTATTAGTAAAAATAATATTATCAATATTTTCATATTTGGATATCGAATCCTCTTTAAATTATTCTACAAAGCCGTGGGCCCTTTAATTATGGCCCCGGGAAGGGTGATTCTACCCCCATAAATTAATTAAGTGGACCGCCTCATTTTTTCAGAGACGCTCTGAATTTGCGTATCGCCTTTTGTGGGAAAGCTTGATTCTCTGAACTATATCTAGCCCGTTTTAGTATGGTAAAACATATAGAATATCAAAATATATTTCATTTATGAGAATAAAAAACATACTTCATTATATGATCTACAAAAAATAGATTTATATGTATTATGATTTAAAACAATCTGTTTGGCCTCATTATATGATACAAAAACAAATGCGACAGGATAATGTGGAAAAATAAAAAATCATTCCTATTGACATTCTAAAACATAATCTAACAGTTGTTTGGTACATAACTTAATAGATGATTAAACGGTCGGGTGTCAACTTAAATTTCTGTTTTGAAAGAAAAACTTGAGACGATCGAATACGATGAATGGCGATGATTTATTTCATCTACACCTATTAGTGAACCTTCATCACTTTAACGATATTTATTGTTAGGCTTATATGTACTTGAATATGCGAGTCATCATCAAAACAATAACGAACTGTTAGAGCTTTAACATATCCTAAATAGTATTCTACCAACAGTTCTACTACTGCTAAAGTACAAAGATTACTATCTGAAATAGTATAATGCATTGCTGCGAGAAGATTAACTAATCTAGGGCCAATACGATAAAAAATCTACAAAGACAGGTTAGTACCGCTTAAAATTAGATACGTTTATGGTACTTTCAACAAAGTGCAATCTGTAAGAAGAACTAATTTGTGTTAAGATACTATTAAATCGCTTACCATTGATATGTAGTTAAGTTATTATAATAGAAAAAGAGATTTATTTACTTTATAGAAGATTATCTGTATAAGCGCCAAGTACATAGAGACATCTTGGTAGTAGATAAAAGGAAGGATCCCTAGAGGCACATAGAGTTATACTTCCAACAGACCAAAAAATCCAATCATCTTAGCGGTCGTGATTAAATTCTACAGCTAAGTGTCTTTATTGAGTGAGCGAACCCTAATCTAAAACTTTGTGAGTAAGATCGTATCAAATTATCAATTAAAAGTAATAATTGCGGATCCTTAATTTGCAGTTTCGAATTATATGTTCTTCCAATATGAATTTACTGAGTTACCATTGATAATTTCTCTCTCAATATCTAAAGGATTAAATATACCGAAGACATAATCATTAATACCATTCCAAGAAACAAAGCTTTTATTATGAGATTGTGTCTTAAATTTAGATCTCTAAAATATAACATAAAACCTTATAAACAATGCTTAAGCGGAATACGCACATCTATTGCGAAGATGATCAACAAGTGGTATCAGTAGCATTTGAAAACATCTATACTGAGAATAAAAACAGAACCGTAATGGTATTTGTAATACACAAGAAACATTTGGCTGAAAAAGCATATGGAACAAGATCTTTGCACACATTGTGAGGCTGGTAACACATCCCAAAGATTATTCTCCAATGCTCAAAACTCTGGGTAGTAATTTGAGATATGGAGAGGATGAGGGAGATAGAACAATAACATACTCCCGGGAGATAGAACTATTGTCCCTATGGGAAAGTCAAAGAGAATAGGCTGGCAACTCTCCCAAAAACAACAACTCTTGGTGAAGAGATCGTACTTCTGATGATAAAGTGAATACAAACTCCATATCTTTACAGACCATAGCAGAAAGAAAAGAGCACTATAGAAGAAATTAGAGGAGTGAAAGCCTAGTAAGATCACATAATTCAATGAGAAATGAGCGGTCATAATGACCCAAATGAACCACACACGATTAAAGATAAAAACAATCTTAATAAATGATGCTAGAAGAAAGTTTGGAATACTGTTGAAAAAGAGATATATTGTAACGGAATAGAGCAAGCAACAAGAGCGAGAACTCGATAAGGAAAATCTCTTAAACAGCAAGATATTGAAAAACTTCAACCTGCTCTCAAAGTCCTCAGGAGAGTGTGATTTGATCAACCAATTTGCGACAAATATCTACGAGCGACTATTCTAAAATTCTTAATAGAAGATCAGTCACTATGGAGCAGATTCGGAATGAAAAGTCTTATCTCACAACTAATGAAAATTGTTAAAAGTTACAAAGTTATTATAAGAAGTTTCTTTGAGTCACCTGAAGTAGAAATCACTACATTGAGCTAGTAGTTGTAAAGGAATAAAAGCAATTGTTGGATGACAAAATGCCAATCGGTATTGATCATCTAACATACATACCACGAAGGTGATAAGCAACGATCGAAAGAAAAAGGGATGCGTCGCATAGCCTCCAGTTCAAGCCCATAGAACATGGGCTTTTGTGTCTTCTTCTTAAATTAACAACCCACAAGCTAGTACACAAGATGAACGCACGATTTAAATACTTTCATACAAACATGAGTATATCAACTGCTTTGCGCACTTCCAATATTATAAATGCTAGCCAAGACTCTACAAATAACGATAACTATTCGAGAGTGATAGCTGTAATTTGTAGCAATCTTTGCTATTCATACAAACCAAATAGTCTCAACTTATACTAATAAATACGGTCCAACAATAGCCATTTCAGATGAACACAAAGAATGAGATGGATTTTGAGATGCCAATAGCCAATGTTCTACAATATGAGAGGGCAAGAATGTTCTATCTTATGAAGTAACAATAACATGACGCGGAAGCTTACTTAATTAAAAAGGCATGGAGACTATTCTATTAATATAATAAACCGTGTCCAAAGTGGAGTGCTATAAATGTGCCAATAAGATGAGGGAGGACCTTGTTGCTAATGGGAGTTGCAAGAACTCCAGATAAATCAAGACAACACGAAACAAGGCAAAGCTACAAGAAGGAGTGTGTCACCATAGTCGAACATAACTACTTCCACCTGAAAGCTTTGGTCAATCAAATGGAACTCTGTGAGATTATGTACTAGAAGACTTATCTGCATACATACAAAGGAAGGGTCCTAATTATGCAATCCTTGGCTTTATCATCAGTTGCTTAAATGCCCCGACACAGAGAGTTATCCAAATGTATTTCTTTTTTCTCTAAAGTCTATGAGATTGAAACCTTGAATCATTTTCCATGAGGAAAAGACTCATTAAAGTGTTGCCATTGATGGGTCCTATTTATGTTACCACTGTCCTAGTCTGACTCCTAATAAGACTTGTCCTATAACTCTCGCTCTAACACTGACCGTACTCTCCTCTTCCTGGGAATGTGCCTTAGCTTCTAACTAGAAGCAGTATGACAGCCCACACCTTTTCCAATCTGTCACCCAACTCCCTTAGTGGACTAGCCTCAACATCAAAACACCAACCCTTTTCAAGGGACCACCAGACTGAGTATCTTAGAGTATCCTACCTCTTTGACTATAAAAAGCATCTAGTTCGAACGTTGTATGTTATTTACTTCACTACACATTGTTTGATGTTACATTGTCCATTTAACCATCCATTCTTACTACATATTGACAAAATTAGCCTCCCCTCTAATCAATACAGTCAAGGTGAAGCAATCAAGTGCCATGTACTCACTATGCATAGCCTGCAGAATTGTTAGTTAAAAACCAGAATACACAATCCCAAAGTAATTCTTGTTTAACCAGTATTAATAATGACTAACGTTAGAACTAGCATTCTAAGTAAAAACTAGCAGTACTAATTATACTTAGCAGTACTAAAACCTGCCTATCAATATTAACCTTACAACTACCAGTTTTATTTCTAAATTTATCTCTAATACTATCTCCAAATCATATTAATCATTAGTCTAAAACACATCTTCAGAGATTAAGTAATCCAATGCTAGCAATCAAAAAGTTAAACTTGCTAACATCAAATGCCTTTGTGAGAAGATATGCAACATTATGATCTGTATGTATCTTAATCACTTGAATGAGCCTCTTCTCATAAGAATCTCTGATAAAATGGTGCCTTATTTCAATGTGCTTGGTTTTAGATTGAAACACTGGATTCTTCACAATCCAAATGGTGCTCTCATTATCAATGTAAATCTTGGTGTTCATGAAATTAAACCCATAATCAAGCATCTGATTTTGGATCCACAACACCTGTCCACATCAATTTGCAGCAGCAACATACTCTGCTTCAGTAGTGGAGTTGGCAACTATAGTTTGCTTTTTACATTGCCAGGAAATCAACCTTTTGCCAAGAAATTGACAACCTCCTGTTGTGGATTTTCTGTCAAGGCTAGCTCCAGCATAATCACTATTAGAAAAAGCTTCCAAGTCAAATGGTGAATCCCTAGGATACCAAAGGCCCAATTTAGGTTGACCTTTCAGGTATCTAAAGATCCTCTTCACAACATGAAGATGTGAGACTTTAGGAGTAACTTGGAACCCTGCACAAGCACAAAACACATACATTATGTCAGGCCCTAGAAGCTTGTCAAGTACATCAATGATACAATCATTGATCTGTATAAATGAACTTCTTCATCCTTGAGCAATGCCTTGTGAGTCTCAATTGGAGTGATTGATGTCTTCATTGTGACAAAATCAAACTTCTTCAATAATCAGCCCACATATTGTCTTGGCTGAAGAAGATTCCACATCATTTATTGCTTTACTTGTAACCCTAGGAAAGAAAGTGACTCCCCAAAGAACTACCAATCTGAATCTCTTGTGCATCATCTGCTCAAACTCAACACATAAAGACTTCTTTGTAGATCCAAAGATGATGTCATCAACATACACCTGCACTTAAAGGATAACACATTTGTCCTTCTTGATAAACAAAGTCTTATCAATGATCCCTCTTCTAAATCCATTTTCTAATAAGTAGGTAGACAAGGTCTCATACCAGGCTCTAGGAGCTTGATGTAGACCATATAAAGCTTTTTCTACCTTATAAACTTTATCAAGGAACTGTGGATCTTCAAAACCAGGAGGTTGGCACACATACACCTCCTCTTCAATAGTACCATATAAAAGGCATTCTTCACATCCATTTGGTACACAATAAACCCCATAAATGATGCATAGGCAAAAAATAACCTGATTGCTTCTATCCTAGCAACAGGAGCAAAAACTTTCAATCATAATCAATTCCTTTCTTCTACCTTCTTCTTGGGTGTAACCTTGTGCAACCAGTCTTGCCTTATTTTTAACTACTATCCTTCTCTCATCTTTCTTGTTTTTATAGACCCATTTTGTTCCAATGGCATGCATGCCTTTGGGTAAATCAACCAATCTCCAAACCTTCTGCAATCTAAACTATAGCAACTTATCTTGCATTGCCTCTATCCAGCTTGGATCTGTCAAGGCTTGTGTTACCTTTTTGGGTTCTATTTGTGAGAGAAAATAGGCAAATAAGCAGTTTTGATAATCTTTGTGATTTGTTCTCCTCTGCCTTTTGATGTAACTAACCATAGCATGTTTTTTAGTAATCTTGGTCATACTCCTTGTTTGAGTAGCTGAATTTATGTCTCTAATGATCTGGTATTTAGGATGATCCTTGTGAATTTTGGTTGTGGGAATAGGACTGACATTCATGGTAATTTCCACGTTGTTAAGGTCAGCCTCTACACCCACATCTTCATCCTCATATGCACCACTAAAAATACCAGTTGCTTCCAAAGATTGCATACTAGCAGTATTAATATTTGAGCTACCAGTATTAATAGTTTCACTAGCAGTATTAATACTTGGCCCAACAGTATTAACATCTTGAGTACTGCTATCAATCCTTTCTTAATCATTAGCATTATCAAAACCTTGTCCAGCAGCACTAACAGATGGATTAATAGTAGAAACTCTATTAGTGTTGTGAGCATAACCTTTTTTCTGTTAAACAAATAAATTATCCAATTCATCTCTGAAATCTTGCACATGCTGGTCATCTTCTTTATTTAAAGCTCCTTTTTCTTTTTCTTGACCATTTCTTTCACTTAAATCATCATCTCCTTTTCCTGGTACCTCATCATCATCCTTATTATCTGTGCTTTGAGAACTTGAAGAGAGTGGAGAATTAGAAAGCATGAGTGGTAGCAGTATGTATTCATGATCAGATGCTTTCTCC
>BQNB010044978.1:27048-44563 GCA_026074375.1 Tanacetum coccineum
GACGGATGAGTTATTGTAGCAGATTTGGTTGTGTGTGTTGGGTTAAAACGCTTGGTTGATGGTGGTAGAGGTCCCGGGTTCGAACCTTGCTCACCCGGGGCTTCCCACTATCCCAAGTGTTTTTGTTTTTGCCATTTTTTTATAACTTTTTAGAATACTTAAAAATAAGCAACTTTTGCAAAACAACTTTTTTTTATCTTAAGGAATAAGCCAGAAAATGGCTTATAAAAGCAGAAAACTCTTAAAACTTCTTTTTGGCTTTTTGTTTCGACTAGGGAATCAAAGAAGCTAAAATAAGCTAAACCTAAGTACAACAAGCTACTACTACTCTAAAGCTAACTAAATAAGCATAGTTGAAGCATAATTAAGCAAAATTTAATAGCCATAAGCTGAAATAGTGATTAAGCACTTTTCTTAAAGCTAAAAACTAAACAGACAAACAGCTAACTTTGGGCTTATTTTTAACTGAGCTTAATATCCATAAGCTGAAAAAGAGATTAAGCACTTTTCTTAAAACTGAAAACTAAACAGACAAACATCTAACTTTGGGCTTATTTTTAACTGAGCTAAAGGAACCTTGTGGCTTTCTAGCTTATACTATCTTAAAGACTTATTAAAAGGCTACTTAAAACTGTAAACAAAATGCATTTTGAAATTTAAATAAGCACTTAAAAAGCTAACTGAAAAGACTACTTGTATAGATTAACTATGTTTTTGGATTTTTTAAGGAAATGCAAAATAAGCTAAAAATTGACCTGAATAAGCTATTCACTACTGAAGATTAACCTAATAAGCTAGATTGAGCAGGAATAAAGCTAAAACTACAAGCTATAAGCTAAAAATTCTCAAATAAGCATTTTAACAAAAACTGTTAACCCAAACAGTCCTAAGAGGCAACTTTGAGCTTAATTTCCAATTAGCAAATGGAACCTTTTGGCTTATTGATCTTTACCACTAGAAAATCTATCCTCCACTCTACTTAAAACTGCTTTTGAAACTTAGTTTGAATATCAAATGCTCTAAGAAAATGCTGAATGAAAAAGGTGATTTTTCAATTTACATTATTTTTGGTTTTTCAAAACTTTAATGAAAATGACAAAGTGCTAATTTCAAAGCTAAAAACAGATACTTAAACAATCTAATTACTACAAAATAAGTGCAAAAAGATCTAGTATTACCTAAAATCTACTTGTGCTCTGAAAAGTAAAATCTAGTATTACCTAAAATCTATAAAACACATTTTAAGTTCTCATCTCTAGCTTGTTAATAATATGCTTCATAAGATATTAACAAATTTTAGAACTTTAATCAAGACATAATCCATAGAATGCAGGCTTAAGGACTTGGTATTATACTAACTTGGACTCTAAAACAAAGGCAAAGTGATCTACTAATGCAGCTAGAAACAATCCAAGCACAAGTTGCTATAAATCTAACTATTGAACTCAGGTTTTAAAGTATTCAACACACAAGCCTACAATAAGCTAAATTAACCTAATAAAGACCTTACAACCTAATCACATATCCTAAATATAAGATTTGAATTTAGTTTAAAAGATCAAATAGCCTTGACAGCACTAACTTGAGTTAGTGCTGTCATAAACCAAACACCCCTTTAAATAATCCAAATCCATATTCAGCTTATGTAATTAAGATTTTGAGCTCAAAAGTCAAATACCAGATACTACAGAGCTTAAAAGAGACATAATGAACAATATTCAATAAGCAAATAAGCAGAAACAATAAGCTAACTAGTTATGCTAATATTTTTGGTTTTTTTTCAACTATTTTACATCAAAAGCTTACAAAATGAAATTTAAACTAAGAATTGAACTAAATAAGCATCAATCAACAATTATAAGCACTAATAAGCTATTCTAAACAACTATAAGCAGGAAATAAGCAGGTTTAAGCTAAAATGCAAGTTAAAGCTATAAAATGAAAATGAGAACTTACAACTGCCTTTGCTCAAACAAGGCTTATAAAATGCTCAAATGAGCTAATCAACAAGCTCCAGCTTATCCTAGGATAAGCTGGTGTGGTCTTGGAAACCCTTCCATTACTGGTTTCCCTTCCAAATACAAGCTGAGGTAATTTGATTGTGATTTTGAGTAATATTAAGCTCAGTTAAGCTTTTGTGAGCTTAACTGAGTGACCTATGAGCTTATGAATGAATTTGAAAACTATTTTAGCTTAAACAGAGTATGAAAGAGCTTTTTATCAAATCATAGTGCAAATAAGTGAAAAACAGAATTGACAATTAAACTTAAATGAAAACAACTTTTATTGATAAGATGAAATGAGTACAAACTTTTGAAAAGGAAATTACATTTAACTAAAAACAATAAGCTAAAATTACATGAAATAAGCTATAAACTACAAGCTACTTATTAAAAACTACTCCTAGATGCTCTTTGTGAGTGAGCAAGGCCCTTCATTTATAGGCAGAGATGGATGCTTCTAGGTCCTCAAAGACGCTCCCCTTGGTCTTGATCTTTACCCTTCATTATCTTGCAATCATTGGATCCCATTTCTTAGCCGTTAGATCAAATTGGAGCACACGGATTGCCAAGCTGGCAATCCAATGATTGGGAGCATTTGTGCTTCTTTTGGCCTTGATTTAGTGTAAAATTCCCATCAAAGGTGTGTTAGTTTGCTTCCAACGTGTCATTCCATTGCATATCTTGACTAATAAGAGCCTTTGAGGTGACGATTTGATGCTGACTCATTGCTTAGTACTTGGAATCTTCTTTTGGCCACGTCAATTGGGATTTACCCTTTGTTTTTGATGCAGGGTTAATTAAGGAGGATGATGAACAGTAAAAACGAGTTTTCCCGCGCCTTTTCTTTCATTTTTATAACTTTGTTGTTTGACCCGGGGTTAATAAGGGTTGACTTGGGCCCGGGTTTATAAAAGGGATTGGGCCGGTTATACGGGCTTGGTGAAATGGTTTTAAAGGGAAATGGTTTTAACGTCCGTTAGTCTTTATAATAAAAAGACTAACGGTGTTAGGGTTTTAAAGACTTTTGGTGAAAATGAGTTAACATTAAGGGTATTTTGGGTATTTTCAAGGGTTTTGTCTTCTTGTGGTTGACCAATGGTTGACCAAGGGTTGACTTTTGATGACCTTTTGCTAGAAACTTCCGGCTCTTGTGCACTCTATCCGTTCCCGTGTTCGTGTTTGCCCGGTTTTGACCGTTTTCTTGTGATTTTTGCATTATCCGTACCTACACATTCACAAACAACAAAATACACAAATACAAGCATATTTTTGCACATTTTGATCATTTAAGGGCCATTTTTGGTATAATAAAGATATGTGATTTCTCACATATCAAAATTCCCCAAACTAAGTGATTGTCGTGTCCTCACGCAATGTTATATGCTCTAAAACCAAATACCTCAAAACTTCCCCAAACTAAATCTTTGGAAAGTAGCAAAGACTTTTGTGGGGAGAGTTAAGAAATCACAAGCTATAAAACACCCCGTTTTCCCATTTTTCAAAACTTTTTCCATTTTTATGATTTTTCTAATTTATATCCTACAACTTACAATTTATTCATGTGTGACATAATGTAATGCTTTCATTATTCAATGATAACTTTTTAGGATCACGGAACAAAAAGCACAAAAAGTGTCCAGATGGATAAATTCATCGTCCCCGACTTTCACCTCTCTACGCCAAGCTTAAAAACAAGATCATTGCAAAATACAAGTTATGATGCTAACACTACTCATAAAAGCTAATTGTGTATTTACTTTTCCTCCCTTATTCCTAATTTTGTACCTAAAGATTTTATTATTATTGGTGACAATTAAATTATGTCCTTATAAAGTAAACCCGGTTTAGACCACAATTAGTTTGAAATCCTTTCCTAAAGAGACGATATGGTAAGAATAAGGTCCACATTAAGGTTCTAATTTCGCATGATTTAGGGGTTATCCTTTTTATTTCATCCGAAACAACTCAACTACGAGTCCAGAGACGGAGGCTTTATTTAGATAATCCCGGAGTCGAAATTTGGCTTTATTCCTGTTATTATTGCAGCATTATTAAACCTTGGTCCTTTAGAAGGCTGCAACATCGGTTGTGAGCCGGCAAGATGCAGCAAACATATTTCGACCTCGGTAAGTTCCTCGACCTTTTAGAAGGCTGCAACATCGGTTGTGAGCCGGCAAGATGCAGCAAACTTTTATCAGTCTCGGATTATTATAACTATGTGCCTTATTTAGAAGACTGCAACATCGGTTGTGAGCCGGCAAGATGCAGTAAACTTTTTAGCCCACAGTTTTATTATTTTTATTATTACCTCCACCCTTTAAACGACTACCACATCGGTTGTGAGCCGGCAAGAGGTAGTGGTCTTATTTCGGCTTCGGTTTATTACATAATTATTATTATTAGCCAAATTTCAAATCCTGCGGTCTTTTAACAACTGCCACATCGGTATGCGAGCCGACCATGGTCCAGGAGTCTATTTCCCCACAACACTGACAAAACCTCGATGTGTACCATAATTTCACCAGATGGACTTTCTACGAAAGGATCTAAACTAAGAATTGCAAAAACCAAAGAAACTTTATTTATTCAACACTTATATAACGGTGAAACAAGCTAATGGGAGAAAAAGCCACAATTAACACTCATGAGCCTTAAAGAATTCCAACTATTCTATGTTTAGCATCAAAACTTATACTCTACTCTATCATCTCTTGTTCTTCACAATTTAAAATTTCTAAGAAAGAAACTCGTGAATACTTAGCCTAATGAATTAAGATCGGCACTTTAACAAGTCACATAGACTGGCAACAATCTCAACTCTAATAAATCGATCTTCGCATATTTAAAATCAATTATGGGAACTTGCAAAGTCTTGACTTTTTAAAGCTAGACTTGCGTTTTATAGCTCCTTGTATAAAAGATTAGCAAAAATCAATCTATTTATAGTTAAGGAGAAAGCTAAGATATAAAATCAGTCAGGTCAAAATTTACTTTTCATTCTCACTGTAACATTCCGTATTTTCAGGTCATTTACAATACTATTTAATTTCACTATTTTTTTTTCTCGTACGCGTTCACTTTTAATTTTAATCGTTAAGCTAAATCGCGTAGACTGAAAATGATCATACAATGTAAACGGGCATTAAACAATTAAATGTTTACATCAAGCAAGTGTTATATGATTATTATGAGGATAATTAATAACTTTGTTCATCTTATTTTTATTGGTTACGTAAAATGCTTACGTTTCACGATAAAATGCGTTTAGGCATACCCGGAAGTTCTAAAACCTATCTACGCCTAAACGAATACCCACGATTATACCCAATACTCAAAATAATCAAAAATTACATCTTATATATATATATATGCCGAAATTTATATAATGAGACCAAGACTTTTCAAACTTTTCTTAATATCTAGATATTTTATAAAAGATCTCTTACACCTTTTACCAACTTGTTAAGTTAACTTTAACCTAGGGTTAGAAAGTAACCATGGTTAAGTTAGGGAGATATTTTTACTATAAATAGGCATGCATGCATGAGTAAAATTTTCATACTCTTATACTTGAAAATTTCATTTTCTTTCTCTCTTTTATACACTAAAACCCACGGCACAAAACCCTTGCCAAACTAAATCCATACTTTGATTTTCTAAGATTATACAACCCTATACACAACATACTTAAGGTATTCTAAGGTGTTTACAAGCCTTGGATCACCATTTGCAAGTATTAAGAAGAAAAAGTAAAGATTAGGGTTTTGGAAACCTAATCTAGGGTTATAAGCTTGAAAGCTTGGATTTAAGTCTAAACACGGGTTTAGCATTCATTTTACATCCTATACATCATCACTAAGGTCTTTCTAAATCTTTCATACTTTTAATTGTTGTGATTTTATGTGTTATATGTTATTTACGGCTAAATCACCACTAATGACTTTTAAATGTGTAAAATGGGTTTTTATTTGAGTTTATCAATTTATACACTTATATCAGTCCAAATGTTTATAAATATCATGGAAAAATAGATCTATAAAGATGTTAACTTATGGTTTAAAAAGTAAAACATGTTTTAGATTAAATTAGGGTTTTTATAAGGTTTCTTAATCACACATTTAGAAAAATAATGAAAGTAAAAGGTTAAACTTGTTACAATGAATTTACAAGAACTAGTGGATGGAAAAAATATTGGGACTTTATTATAAGAACCGTTAACAAGTGCAAATGTGTTGTTTAAAGAGTTTTTTATAGTTAAACTACAATGTTAATAATACATAAAAACAAGGTTTTTATAAAGTTATAACACTAAAATACATATGGCTTTTAAAAATTCGAACTTAGACATAGGTAATGATATTTTATAAAAATAATTACGCCTCGTGACGATTTCCATAAAGATAAGAAAAACTCGAAAAAAACCGATCTATAAACGAAAAAGATACGTTAAAAACGGAGTTTAAACGACTATAAATAACTTTATATAAAACTATTTTTATAAAAAGTTACTATTCATTACAGCAACTTATTTATTTTTTAAAACATCTAACATATGATATAACTTTTAATAACGGAGAAACGTACTCGACATGAAAATCCCTAAAAAATCCGGAGTTAAAACGAAATAAGTTATCCTCGCGATACGAGTTTACGCTAATTAATACGACAAACGAGCTGTTGTGAACAGTAATTTTTACTATTCATCAGCAAATCTTAAAAACTAAAAAATGTAATATTTTGATCGCTCGACTTAACAACGAAGACGTGGACGTAAAAACGCGAGCAACGGGCCTTAAAAACGACCAAATTAGGTCATTATATTTAATACGAAATAGTATATTTATAAACGTTTTTCACTTTATAAAAATTATTTTAACTAAAACGATTAGTCGGTTATTATGCTCCTATAGAAATATTGAGTGGTTTTATCAAATGCTATATTACTAGGGATTTCATAATGAGCCTCATCGTATGGCGTAAGACGATGTTGTTGGATTCACGATTTAAAGTATCCTAACTCCTCGAACGATCATGTCATGAACCTCATTTATTTATGATAGCCCGAACGATTAGAACGATTAACAAACTATAAATTATATTCAATGTTTATAAATTGAAGTACTGTGGTACTTATACGACCCTAATTTAAATAGGTCGCAACGCACGTTTTGGCGTGACATTTTATCTGTGATTATTGGACTATATCAGTAACTCAAGGGTGAGTTCAATAGCCCCTTTTTACTACTTAAAATTGTTTTAAAACCAATCTCTAAGGGGTGAATTACATTGCTTATATTTAACTATTGGACACAAGTGTTTTTCCGTAAGTGTTTTCCAAAGTGTTTTTAAAACTGTATGCCTATCCCCAGATTACTACTGCACTGAATATATTTGCCTAAGTTACACTATTGCCATTAAGTCCTTACCTATATCATAACCGTCAATTGCTAATTTAGTTGAGCGCAAGAGTTGTGATAGATCTAGTCGGGATACAATCCCCCCCACCTGGAATTATCTGGTCACAGTTGACCATGAGTGCATTTAAAATGGATAATACTTTTAGGTTGTTGGCAAGCATCCTATACATTAAATTGGTCAACACATAGTTAAGGCTTCGGGTTCATATGAGCTTAGTGCAATAATAAACATTTTGTACTACTAAAAGTGGTTTTTTAATTAGAGTCTATATATCGATCATGATGGCCACCAATTTACCAATAAACCTATGATTCCACTCAACCTTTGTGTTGACTTTTAGCATGTAAAATTTACAGGTCCTAAGGTATTAATGACTGAAGTGGGATCCATGGCGGATAATCAACATCCTTGTCCATGGCATTTTTCATACATCTATCAATGCTTCGCATGAGAGCATATAAAAATCAAAGTTGGCAGGATTTTCCTTGCAAATAGTTCTTATGCATGAATTAGAAGAGAGCACGCTTTCAGACAAATTCTTCAAGTGCAACTTTATCATACGACTTGATCGTAGATATGTTTGGCTTCTTGTTTCTTCTCTTCCTTGTTCCCTTTTGATTCTGATACTCTCTTCCTGGACTCTTTTCAGATTCTTGTCTTCTTGCTTGTACTCTGGAGTAGGCAGCACATATATTTTTTCTCAATCTAAATCTGCATGTGTCTTTCAAAGGAGCTCTTAAGGAATTCATTCATCAAGAGTTTGTTCCTACAATACTTATCAACAACTGTAGGAACATGGGATTTAATAGAAGCCAAAACAGCAGCAGAGTATCAATCTCTTTACCTTTCATTCAGTCATATATTGTTCTAAATTTCGCGACTCTTAGCTAAAATTGGCGATGAATGGAGTGATTTTTTTTTGGGATAACTATGGTGATTCTGGAGCTTCGGGTGTTGTTGGTGGTGTGTAATGGTGTAGGGATTGGTGTTGTTTGTTTAGAACAGGTGGTTGCTCATGAAATCTCCATGTTATGAGATAGATTAAGAAATTTGATTACCATGAATCATAAGGCAACAGAGAAGCCTTGACGATGTCAAAGGTTGCATATTTACTCTTTGGTAATGTCTGCATCTTTCAAATATCCTCACTCAGTGTCAACATTTTTCGCACTTAATCCTGTACTTGTAAATATATCAGAATCAGTTTAGTTATCTCGATATTGTCATCCTCAGCATCAGCAAAAAAATGACTCATTGAGGAACCCCCAGGTATCTGTACTAGTTCCCATTCAGTCTGAGCCAAACCAACCATGCTGTCTCCCTAACATTCTCCTACTATCCTTAGGAAAGCTTTCATTACGTCAGTGTCCTCTGTTCACAGCGGTGAGTAAGAGTTTGAATGCCCTAAGCTTCTGGGGTTATTTCAGAAATAGCAAATATCTGACCGTCATCTTCTCGCAGTTTCGTGGACAGATTTCTGAGAACAATTCCTTGGCTATGAGTGGCTGAACTTGTCGTTGCTAGCAGCTTCTTCTTCAGCTTTAGTTAATGCTGATGAGATTTTCCCAATTCTAAAGCTAGTTAGGTTTCAGGAACGATGTTGTCATCAACTGATATGGTGGCTTCTTCTTAACCAACTCTTCTGCTTAGAGGTTTTCCCTTTTGATAAAAGGTTCTGGTTTCAAGACTCATCAAACACATCAATCACTTCTTTAGTGGGGAATCGATAGTCTTGCTTCCTTTGTGAACCTTTCCCCTCTGCTCTTCCTTTGGAGATAGATTAAAACCGGTTGAAATACAAGATAGTAACATCTTGTATGATTCTGAATGAATTATCTCATTATAATGCATAGTAGCAGGAATGGCGATACCATATTGCTGAACATCTTGCACACCATTCTGTACAAATTTGAGTAAACTCACAACAAACACCGTCATCCCTTGATTGTGTAAAATTGTTTAGTACTTTGAGCAGTCTTGAGAGATTAGTGGCTTGGAGAGGAAGCAATCATGATAACCTTTTGTGAATCGAGGATAATGACATATTTTATTCTACGCCTAGACTTTTTTCTCCAGACAATGATCAAATTTGGTAAGCAATGTCTTCCTAAATCAAAGATGGATAATCAACATTCTCTCTATAAAACATGCCCCACAGAATATCAATTCTTAACTTCCTCAACTTGTCATTGCTAGCTGTCTTTATAGATAGACACTTGTTGATACAAGCTACCAGAGTCCTCCAAGGCTGATGCATGTGGTCCACAAACATATTTATATATTTGTAAAGTGGACCTGAGTATCCAAGATCAACGAGGAATGTGAGAGTGTCTTCAGTAAAGTCTTCACCTTCTTTTCTTGGACAGATATCAAGTATCTTCCTAAAGACTTTAGCATCTATCACACACCTTTTGTCGGCTAGAAGAAACTCATAAGACTTAGAGTCTTTGATCTTAGTAATGGTGTAAGCCAAAACAGTTGCATGATAATTCCAAAGACATTCTGCAAAATTGTGAATAGCCTTGATGCATGTAGAAATACATGATCACATCAATAACAACTGAAAGTTGCATCTTTCTCTTTACTGTGGTTTCTAGTCCTACATTGGTAGTGCTTATGTTGACTCTTTCAGCAGTAGTGAACCCATAGTTTCATCACAAGCAATGACTTGTTCTGTCTCTCGAGGATTCATGAAATTTCTATAAGAAACAACCTCATACAGTTCATAACAGCATATAAATTCTAACTGTTATCATTGATATCCTTGATCGCTGATTGATTTTAGGAAACTTGCAATGATAAGGTTTCATGTAGACGTGACAGTGATATAACACTCTCAAAATGAGTCATCTAAGAACAATGAGTCAATGTTAACAATGACGTTAAACCAAATCGATTTCAGTTTTGGAGATTAAGACATTCCTATTCTTCTCATAGAGGGCAAATAACACACATTTAAACATGACACTTGAGAAAATATGACAATAAGCAAAAGATTACACAAACTTTAGAAAATTTGGGCAGAGTTTCTTTTTGTATTATTGACCTATTTCGCTTGAAGTATACCTGTCATGTTTCGCTTGGAACATGTATACATGTTTCGCTTGGAACATGTATACATGTTTCGCTTGGAACATGTATACATGTTTCGCTTGAAACATGTTTAACACGTTTCGCTTGAAACATGACACACATGTTTCGCTTGGAACATGTATACATGTTTCGCTTGGAACATGTATACATGTTTCGCTTGGAACATGTATACATGTTTCGCTTGAAACATGAAATACATGTTTCGCTTGAACCTGTGTTTAACATGTTCCGCTTCATTCATCAGAACATGTTTCGCTTGGTTCAATAACAACCAACACATATTTTGCTTGCCAAAACAAGACAACAATCATTCTCAGCATAGATTTTAATCACTAAAGACCTATCGATTAATCAAGCAAGCATCATATATCAATCCTAAGCATCTTAAAGTACAAAATTCACAATGATTTATACAACCTATGAGCTTGAAAACACAATCAAAGATCTAAGGCGACTAGGACAAAAGTATCATTCACTTAGGGACAGATTGCAGTTAACCATCGCACACATAGTGACACATTAACAATCTTTACACTAAAATACTCTTATACGGTGCCCAAGGGAGCACGATCGACAACCACGAATCAGAAATCATAGGCTCAAAACTGTTTTCTAATTAGCATAAGAGCCTAATGTTATACTAACAAACACAAACCCATGACAGAATTACAATGACATACACATTTCGCTTCAATTTATGTATACAAAAATCATTGTATCTCATTCAAGACGTAATGAAATGAAAAAAACTGTTTCTAACGAAACCCCTAAACGCACCCATGTGCGATCAAAAACACACCCCCTCATTCAATTTCAAGAAAACGCACCTTTAAATTTTTGAACCCTAATTCGATTTATAAAGATCATCGTATCTCACTCATATGTAATCGAAATCAAAACCTGTTATATACCAAGCTTAATCGCACCCTATAGATCAAAACCCCTCACCTAATTTCAAGAAATCACAACATTCAATTTTAGAACCCTAATTTGAATTTGATCAATTAAGGGCCCAAGACAGCGTTCTTATCAAATATTCGTTTAAAAACAGAGTAGTATTAAAGGGTTACCTTAACGTATATGGGCGTACCTTGATGCATGAAAACGAGTTTGAAAAATTTGATTATGAATGGAGCGGAATAAGTACGTGTGTTTGTGAAGAGAGTGTTACTGTGCGAGATGTGTGATATTGAAATTTTTTGACCGAAATATTAGAAACCCAAGTATTGAAACTTGGCAAGAATGGTCCTTGTGCTTAACTATCTTTTCTATCTCCATTATAGAATTATACCTAAGGCTAATTAAGTTATAGAAATTACAAAATAAGCCCCTACAAGTGTGTAGCTAGATCTTAAGTCCTAGACTTTGCCATTAAGTCCCTAAAAGTTAACACCAATAACAACTTGATACATAATGACTTAAAATTAATTAAGACACTCCCCTTTAAATGATGACCCGTTATTGATAAAACTTTTCCTTTCATTCCGTGATGACTTTTTGAAAGAATTTTAAATTTTCTCCCCCTCAAATAGTGTCCCGTTTTCTGACATTGTTTGAGATATTGAAAATTCTTCGTTTAAACCCTGATGAAATCTGATCAGATGAAAAACTGAATCTTTTAACAACACCAATTAAAACAAGATTTCTCTCGTTTTCATAAATAAATGCACTGAAGCGAACCACGTCATTTCAACTTTTGCATTGATATAAAGTAATCCATGCCCGAGAAAAATTAATTACCCGTTGTCAGGAACAGCTGTCTTTAAGACGACATGCGTTCCTCAGATTGAAAAGCGGGTTGCAGCCTGAAGTAACTGCAAGCCATTTTGTAATTCCAAATGACTTAAAATATTTACTAGGCCCCTTTTTTGTGTGTAAAGTATGTACAAAGGATACATGAAGACAATCATTTACTCATCCTCTCCTTCTTGAAGACGTTTGAGAGTTTCAGGGGTCATGCTCTTCATCCCAAGTCGTGGTAGAAGAAATTCGAACCGTTTTCTTCGTGGCAATGCTTTTTGAGTATATCCGTAGGTTGTAGTTCGTTTCCACAAAGTAGAGGTTCAAAAACACTCTATTTTCCACTTTCTCTCGAATGAAATGGTTACGAATGTCGATGTGCTTAGATCGTGATAGCTGGACATTTGTTACAGCAAAGAGCAATGGGCACCTTTTGTTATCACAGTACAGGAGGAATTTATGAATTTCGAATCCATAGTTTTTACTGAGATTGCATCCATAGGATTGATGCACAACAACCAGCATTTGCAATGTATTCACCTTTGTTTCCGAAATGGATTGCTTCGTCTGCTCTTAGATGACTAGCTTACTAATTTTTCCTCGCAAGAAACTGAGCACAGTTCTTTTCTCGACTTTACTTCTTCTTGTGTCTTGACATCCCGCATGATCAGCATCTGCATAAGCTGTTAGAGCCATAGCGTTGTCCTTCGGATACCAAAGACCCATGTGAATAGTTCCTCTAAGGTACCGAAAGACCCGTTTGATTGCTTCTAGGTGCTTTTTAGTAGGCTTAGCCTGATATCTAGCACACATGCACACAACAAATACAAGGTCTGGTCTATTGGCAGTGAGGTACATTAGGGAGCCAACCATTCCTCTAAATTGAGTCTTGTCAACTGGAATCCCTTTGAGATCCTCAATACCATTTTGAATCGATCCACCATTGGGTGTAACTACGTGGTTCTGTAAGAATCCATTTCCATATATCTTTTAAGATTTGAGAGCATACTTCCGCTTGATAATAAAGAATGCCTCTAGACTTTGAGAAACCAGTAATCCTAAGGAAAACGACATTTGTCCCTCATTGACATCTAAATTTGTGAGTTCATCTCTTATGAAAAAATGACAAGAGTAGTAGGATCAGTATGAGGCAAAGTATTATAGTCATCTACGTAGATTTAAACGATGGATAATAAGTTTGCCCTGTTTTTTGCGAGTGAATAACGTCGATCCACAGCCCATTTGAAGAATTTTGTTGCCATGAGGAACTTTGATAAAGTGTCATACCACGCCCTTGGAGCCTGTTTTAACCCGTAAAGAGATTTCTTCAGACGATAGACGTGAGTAGAATGTTCTGGATCCTCAAAACCTTTCGGTTGACTGACGAATATTTCTTCTTGTAGATCTCCATTCAAAAATGCAGTCTTGACATCCATCTGGTAGATGACCATGTTTTTACTTGCAGCATTTGCAATGAAGATTCTAATAACCTCTATTCGAGCAACTGGAGCAAATGATTCTTCAAAATCGATACCCTCCTCTTGACGATATCCTTTTGCAACTAACCGAGCTTTATTTTTTTAGTACATCACCATAACTCACAAGCGTTAACCTTGTAGATCCACTTGAGAGCGATAAACCATTAACATATACTGGGCCGAGGTCTAATTCCCCCCATACTTTCAATCGATCAAACTCGTGAATTTTCCCTCTTTCATGGCTTGAAACCAGCAAGACTTCTATTACGGCCATTTTGAAATTCTTTGGTTCGACTTTTGACAGTTCAGTATGGAAACAGCACCATAGAGCATCGGAAGCTAACTGTTTTCTGGTGGATACTGGACGAGAAGGATTACCAACTATATTATCAAGAGGGTGATCTTTGGACCATTTTCTAAGATGAGGTAGTGGTTGATTAGCTTGGTTGGGTTCAGCTATCTGAACATCCCCTGCGATGACCGATTGCATAACCAGGATCTCCAGTAACATGGTTTATTTGGGGATGAATGGTAGCCTGAGTAATTGGGGTATCAGACGATAGTGGTCTAACTGGCAACAACATGTTGGAATGACTGGAGGATGTATTTCCAGAATGAAGACGAGTGAAAACTTGTTGACGGTGCATCTTGAGCAAATGTTGTAGACACAGATGTACCTGGTGGAACAGCATGAGCGTTAACAATAGTAGCCAAAGGAACTGGTTCATCGACTCTAGTTACTTCAAAGTATTTATCGAACATAGGTTGAAATAATAACTACAGATCCTTATCCGTCGGTAGAACATATTGGTTGCATGGACCTGATTAGGTATGAGCCCCGAACTGAATTGTCCAGGCGTCATCGACATAGGCTCGGGTCCTGAACTGAATTGTACAAGAGCCGTTATCTGATTCAGCTCATCAAAATTGACATGAATTGTTTCCATTATTCGGTGTGTTCTTTTGTTGTAGATTCTATAAGCCTTCCTGCTGGGAGCATATCCAACGAAAATCCTAATGTCAGCTTTGGCTTTCAATTTACCTATATCGTCAGCTATCATTTTAGGGATAGCACAGAAGCAACCAAATACTTCGTTAATGTAAGATCAGGCTCTTTATCATGCACAAGCTCATATGGGGTTTTTGTTGTGACAGTATGGAATTAGGGATCGGATTCTGGGTGAAACAAGCATTAGCGACATCTTCTCATCTGCCCACAGAAACATCGCACTTTAGAGAATATCACATTGTACGTGCTATGCTTTCCACAAGTTGTAGATTTTCGTCTTTGAATAACCGCCGATTTGTTGAGGATTTCTCAAACAAACTTTTTGATGAAATATGCCAACATTCCTATCATAGTATATTAGACATAAACTTGGTTTTGACAAATTCCGTTCCATTATTATTCATATGTATCTGACTGTTTGAAGAACAAACTTGAATTTGCTTAAGAAAAAAAGTGATGACAAACTCTGGAGTTTCAATCCTTTGATCTCAAAAACTTAACCCTTGTAAATCTTGAGTAGTCATCACGATACTAAAATTATTTCTTCTCCCATTAATACTCTGTACTCTCAATTGGACGCACATAGGTCCATGTGAAGGTGTATGAAGTAACTATCCCATATTGTGGGGTTTTTAGATTATTTGTATTTTCAGATTTTGGTTTGTGGGAGAACTTCTTGCTTTTTCCAAGTTGACAGGCTGAGCAAAGATGATCTTTTTCAAACTTCAATCTTGGTAGACCTCTAACCAGATCTTTTCGAGCAAGATCATTTATTGTGCCGAAGTTTAAATGGTTTAAACGACGATCATGATTTGGACTTAGAAGCTTTGGACAGCAAGCATATCGGAGAAGACTTCATCATATCATCAATCGATATCGTGTACAAATTGGTGCTACGACTACCTTTAAGTATGTCTGCACCATTGATATCACGAACAAAGCAAGTATGCTTTCTGAAAGCAACTTCAAGATCAGAATCACAAAATTGCCCTACAGAGAATAGATTGTGTCCAAGTCCCTCCACGTAGTATACTCTTGAGATCACACTGTCACCAATAACATAATCTCCATAACCCATGATGGCTCCGAAGTGATCATTCCCGAATCTGACTGTCCCTATGAACTTTTCCACAAAATTCTTGAGCTTTGAACGATTCCCCGTCATATGTTTTGAACAGCCTGAGTCCAGATACCAAAGGATGACCTGTACGACCTGCATTTGAAAACAGTCGAGTTTGGAGAGTTTGGAATTTCGGTTCCCCAATTTTTGTTGGGGGCCTGTTGGTTAGCAGGTAGAGTAGAACATTTCACAGAAAGCTTAGTTAAAGGGCACATTTCGCCTAAGGCAAATTTCTTTCCTGTGGGTCTCCATTGACAACCAATATCAGCAAATAGTTTGCCCGTTGCTTTCCAAACCCGCTTGGTCATGTTCAACCTGTTATCAGACAGCTTGCCTTTTGGTTTCCAAATCTGCTTCCCTTTATTCAAGACAATTTTAACAGTGGGGGTTGCATTTACTGAACTCAAAATATTAACAACACACATTTCATGATTTGCAGAGTTTAAGCATTTGTTACACATTTTGCACACAGATAATGCTAGAATCAATCCGATTCACTTTTGTCCATACTGACTTATTTGTCCTAAGGTGTACTTCTACTTTCTTCTTATTCTCCTTCTTAGCAGGCAGGATCCTATTTTTCTTTGTATTGCTTCTAGGCTTTGATCCGCTTGCTTCAGTGGAAGTGTTTACTCCTGTAGAAGGAATCACAGGGATATTAGTCTGTTGAACTTTCTGGTGCACTTCGTGTTTCTGTGTGTTGCTAGATGAAGTTCCTGGTTTATCACTAAAAGTAACTTGCTTTTTCCTAGTTACAGGGGTAGAGGGAGCCTTGTTATCTCTTTCATTGAAACTTTTTGGGCAAGTGCCAATCACATATTCTAACAATTCCTGAGATAGCTTAGTGTATTGGCAAGCATAGTTAAGTGTATTATCCAGTGGTTTAACTACTTTAGCTTCCTCTACAATCTCCCTAACTGTTTCTACACTCTCCTTAAGATGGCTGATATAGTTTAAATGAGCACTCCTATTGTTCTTAAGGGGATGAGGGATGGGTTTAACAAGGTAGATGTCTTTTCTTCTTAATTGAGCCTTTAGACTCTCAATTTCATTTAACAAGGTAGATGTCTTTTCACTCGTGTGAGTACGAGTAATCTTAATTGAGTCATACAATTCCTTGTAATGTTGTTTGACCTTTTCTAGTTCTATTCTAACGCCATCATTTTGTTCAATAAGAGCAGTGACATCTTGTATATGAAAGGCAGTGACATCTTTAACATTATATGGCTCACAACTTCTGTCATTCACATTAGCGACTAGAACTTTCAAGTTTCTAATCACGTTGTCTTTTTCTTGAATCTGATGTTCGAGATTCTTGATCTTAAAGAATGAGTTAAAATCAAGAGCTTCCTGCACTGTGTGTGATTTGTTATTATCAAAACTTTCTTGAAGATGTTGATACTTTAATTGCAAATTTAGGCATTCCCCTTCAAGTTTTGAAATATGTTTTGACTCATCATGAACTTTAGACATGTCAGCTTCAAGATCTAGACAACGTGAGTCGACAAACAATTAACAATCAGATTCTCATTTTCAATGAGAAGGTTTTTCTTTTCAATTTCAGCACATTGCTTGTTGATATGTGCTTAATTACACATATCTTTTACCTTTAAAAACGAGCTACAATAACCAAAAACGGACTCAAAATGCCAAA
>BQNB010044979.1:0-18793 GCA_026074375.1 Tanacetum coccineum
ATAAAAATAAATAACAATAACATAAGGTTATGTTATTTGATTCTCATTAGAAAATCATAATAAAACTTGATGTTTTATCTTTTTTTTCTTTATAACATGAGGTTATGCTATTGATTCTATTAATTGAATCAAATTAGAACTTGAGGTTCTAATAAAAAAAATTCAACATAACACGAGGTTATGATATTGATCTTTATGAAATGATCATATTAGAACTTGAGGTTCTAATTATATATTTTTTTTCTTGAACACAATATAAAGCTGTGTTATTTTGATTCTCTCTTTTTAGTCACAAAATATAAGAGAGTTTAAGAGATTAACATGAAAATAAAACACAATTCTTTTTTTAATCATCATAGAACATTTATTGTTCTTATAAACTCTAATAGAGATTAATAAAAATATAATAAATAATCAATACTTAGAGTAAAAAAAACATTGAAACATACTAAGAATGAAATTGATTGGAGGAATCTACTTGTTACTCGTAGCACACAGATGATAACCGGAGGAAGCTACTTGTTGCTCCTAGCAAACAGATGACAACTAAAAATGTTTCCTACCTTTTTTAAGCAAACTTCGTGCTGATAACGTGTTGTGAAAATAATGAACAATAATAAAGAGAATTAAGGAGATGAATTATTATTATTGATTGATGAATACAGAGGTTACATGTATATATAAGGCTAAAACCCTAGCTTTCACCTAAAGATATATAATGAATAGACATAACCCATAAACCCATACATAACCCATAAAAATATTTTACAATAAACAAGTTATTTTCATTTTTTAAAACTTAATAACATGATTTATTATGGGGGTGCTTGTTTTGGATTATATGTGGGCTTACGAGCTTATTTGATTTCGGCTTATATTTCATAAGGCCAAATTTCTGACTTATTTTGAGACTTACGGGTTTATATAAGTTTATCATATCGTAATAATCTTATATAAACACACAAATCTCAAAATAAGCATGAAATTTAAGCCGAAATCAAATAAGCTCATATATAAGCCGAAACAAACACCCTTAATATTTTCATTTCCTTTCCTCATCTCAACAACAACATATCACACACTTCCTTTTGGAGATTTGGGCGGCTTTAATACACACACGTGCACCAGTGTCGAAAGGCCCTCCAATACGATACATTTGATTACTTCCATTTAGAACTGCATCCTAATCAGCTTATTCATCTTCTTCTTGGCTAATTTAAGGTTTATCTTCTATTTAAATAATCAGGATTTTATGTTTACTTTTCAAATCAATACTAGTAATGTTCATTTCTGCTCTGTAAATTGTATCAAATTAGGTTTAGATGCTTCTTTCTGTTAGGGATGCTGTAGACAGACCTTGCGATTTGTTCATATGATATCGCAATCATTTCGATATGTCAAGTATTGTGAAAGGAAGGCTGAAATGTGTTTGGAGAGGTTTAAGATTATCTCGAATTACATGTTATGCATAATTGATGGGGTAATGCCTTACCAGTGGCGGAGCCAGAAAACTAAGTTATGAGGGGCAAAAAAATCGTAAGCGAGAACAAAAGACAACAAAAATAAAAAACTTTGAGTATAAAAAAGAGATTGCGGTGAGAGTAGAAACACATGATTCTATAATTCTTACTAAATTGCGTGGTTTTAAATTTTATAAGTTAAGACTACTACGTCCTTTAAAGAATTTAAAAACTAGTCTCAAAAAGTAGTGTTGATCAAACAGTACCATCAAGTGCACGATGCATTTGTTTTCTTATAACAATAGATATTACAGTAATTTGTCTTCAATGTTTATATGTGGATGAAAGGCCATTAATAAATACTCTACATTTTAAAGGCTTATGTTGGATTTGGAATTTGGTTAAGGGCAATTTGAGTTATGAGCTGAGGGCAAACTCAATAAAAGCCCAACAACATAAAGATTATACACTGAAATCATACTTGTTGTAAATATTATAGAGGCCACTGCCCCCCATAAGTACACATGTCCCTCCACCCCTGTGCCTTACACAGTCTAGAATAGATAAGCCACTACGATTACCATAACTTTGACATATACGAGTTTCTTTTGTTGTTGTAGAGTTTGGGTTTATATGGGTCGCCTGATCTATGTAAACACGTCCAAGTGGACGAATTCAATAAGTTTGTTCAAACATCAACTTCATTTTTGCAACCATATTTGTTATTGGTAAAATATTATAAATATAGATGATATTTACGTCCTCTGTAAACCTAGGTCAATTGCTCTTGCGCTTGTGAAATTCATTAATCTTATACAGTGCTAACATTTTACAAACGGCAAACGTTTCAATTTGCCTCACATATCCCTAACTGGATATTGCTGCGATTTTTGATGGGATATGAGGATTCCGTATCGATTTGTAGGCTCTTTTTTATCTATATTATAACAGAATCATAAGTCACATACAAACAATCTTACCGCACGTTTTGACCTGTGACCCAATACAAGCCCGCTTCCATCTCTACCCACCAACGTGATTTTGCTTCAACAACAACAACATACCTAATCCCGCTGGAGTGAGCCCAATACTCCATTGCATTTTATGAGGCTATATAATGTGTAATAAGTTGCTTATTTATGAAACTCCGTAACTTAATGAGTTAACATAACCAGCTAGAGTTCACGAGCCACTCTACAGGAAAATACTTCATTCCATCCGCTTATTTCTTGGCTATTACCCTTTTAGCTTTTTCCGACCATGCTGATTTTTACACCTTTAGGTAATTTTACCGACTAATTTCAGGTAGACACGTATGGCTAGTTTTCAGTACGAATGGTCTACCTACCCACATGACAGTTTTTAGAGAAACACAGAACGGTTGCTCGTGTGTACTAGTTAAGCAAGGAACACTGACAGGAACAGGGCATTTATCTAGGACAATTTAGCAAGAAATATTGCTCGTGTGTACTAGTTGTAGCATGAAATCCTATGGTGTGATGCAGATTATGTGCGCTTATGAGCTTCTGGATTCATTAGGTGAAATATAACAGTTCTTATCTATATTTTCCATGGTTATAGGCTAAATATTTGTTATCCCCGACATCATGTGTCCAACTTTCCATGTTGACCCTTTATTCATCACATCCAACCCGCCATTGTGTCCGCTTTTAGGAAAATATGCTGACTAATATTCGAGTATGCCATGTTTCTGGTATCCATTGTCAACGCCTCATGACAGTTTATAACCAAAATAAAAACTAATCAGCAGAATAGCTATGTGCTTGGGTATCTCTTTACTGCAAATTTAGCAGTCTTTTTTACTAAAACGGCCATCAAAGCAAAATGTGACCTCTCAAGCTATATCTATTTCTGATTATACTTTTAGAAATGTATGTATTTATATCTAAAGGAATCCTCTTCAGAAAAGTTCAAAAGTTATGCTTAAGCTGGAGTTGAGTCTAGATAAATATTCGATTTTAGGGACGTCGTGCTGGAGTTGTAACTGAATCTTCACGTTTAAAGTGGATTAAGCTGAATGTTGCACTTGTTTTTCTCCTTGATCCTCGCGGTATTTGGAGGCAAAAAGATGGAAGTACATCAAAAAAATGTTTGTATTAGGACAAGTGCTTTTATATGATGGGGCAGTTAAGCAAGAAACCATTTTTATAGTTTGGGAGAGAGAATTAAAAAAGAGCAGTTGCATGTTAACCAAGTTGCATGTTAACCAACTGGGCTAGCTCAGTTGGCCACCAAGATTCCTTAGGGGCTTGGGGAGGGGATGTTTGGCTAGGGGAGGTCCCAAATTCGAGTCCCACCCGGGACTTTTACCCCTTCAGGCGGAATAGGAGCAAGTTTACCAAAATTGATGTTTAGGATTCTCTTACGAAAAATTTGATAAGGAGTTTTAAGATGTCTTTTTACAATGGTGGACCTGTTTTGAGTGTAGCATGTAGTGGCTACAGCTTCAGTCCAGTATTGTTTTAAGAAGACAGATCCTGAAAGCATTGTTCTTGCAACTTCTATGAGGGTTATATTTTTCCTTTCAGCAACACCATTTTGTTCAGGTATGTAGGGAGAGGAAATTTTTTGAGAAATCCCTTTTTCATCACTGAATTTGACAATGATGCTATTCTTAAATTCAGTACCATTGTTAGTTATGAGTTGTTTGACATTGATGTCATTTTGATTTTTAACTCTTTTGATGAAGGACATGATGGTTTCAGGTGCTTGACTTTTCTTCTTCAAGATGTATACCCAGGTGTACCTTGAGTACTCATCAACAATAACAAAGGTGTATTTTTCATGGTTAATAAACCAAGGAGTTACATGTCCCAATAAATCCATGTAAAGAAGATGAAGACATTTCTTGATAGAAGATATCTGTTTTGTTTTGAAGTTGGCCTTGTGATGCTTTTCTTTTTCACATGATGAACATGGTTTGTCCTTTGAGTAGACAAGTGAGGAAAGACCAATAACAAGATTTTGTTTTGCTAGTTTGTTGATTGTTTTGAAGTTTAGATGAGCAAGTCTTTTATGCCAAAGCCAGTTGAGATTGTCAGAAGCTTTGGCAAAGAAGCAGGATTCTTGAGCAGAAGATGTCATGTCAAGAACATATACATCTCTTACTCTTGGAGCAATCATTACAACTTCTTTGTTGGAGTTGAAGATTATTCCTCTTTTCTCATCAAACTGAACAATATACTTAGCATCACAGAGTTGAATGATGCTAATTAGATTGTACTTAAGACCATTTACAAATGCTAATTTTGTGAAAACTATACCATATCGAGCATAAGGATTGAATTTCTTTACACACTTATTCACCCATCTGGAAGTTCGTTCTTCAATATCATCATCGTTGAAGATAATTGCTCGAAACTTGTGAAGTGACAAAACTATCTTCTCAGGTCCAGAATTTCCTTTCTTTAAATACAAAAGGTCTTGATTAATCAGAGATAATGCTGGAGCTTCAGGATCTTTTTGGCATCTATGAACCAATGGTGTGGTCTTTCGTGGATATGGAGAGACAAGAATTTCTTTTCTACTCTCCCAGACAATGTCACTCTTCAAGAAATTCTTCATCTGATCAATGTGATACTGATGCTCATCTCCTGAAGTACAACCTACCTAGGGTTTCAAATTCCCGTTTGCCAAAACGTCACGACCCTTTCCAAGGCGAGACCTTTAGCATGACTTGTCTCCGATTTGGAATTCCATTGATTACGCTTAAGTCAGCGTAATCTTTTGTCGATCTACGAGCTGCTTGTTCCTTAGTTTTGATTCTGGTATGATTTTCTCAGTGGTCTCTTGGATCAGTTCTGGACCGAGTATCTGAGCTTCTCCAACTTCAGTCAACAACAGCGTGAACGATACTTTATCCGACTTAAAGTGCTTCAAATGGTGCGCCTTGTACTAGCAGTGATAGCTATTGTTGTATGAAAACTCGACTAATGGCAAATGGTTAACCCAACCCTTTCCAAAGTCGATTGCACAAGCACGGCAACATATCCTCGAGAGTTTGAATGGTCCTCTCGCTTTGCCCGTCTGTTTGTGGATGGTACGCAGTAGTACTCATATCCATTTTTGTACCCAAGCGTTATAAATGGTGGACTCAGAATTAGATGCGAATCTCGGGTCACGATCGCAAATGATCGAGACGGGTATCCCATGCCTTGTGACCACTTCCTTTAAGTACAATCTTGCAAGTTTATCCAAAGGATCGGTCTCTCTCATTGGGGTGAAGATCGCAGACTAGTGTGTTCTGTGTCAACGATACCATATTGTATCATACTGAGACGTTCTTAGAGGCTTCGTGACAAAATACCATGGTGAGTTATCCCACCTTTTTTGTTTTCCAGTCGGGTTCTTGGGTTGTACCAACAATCCCGAGGCCTTTGATGTTCGGCCTTGACCTTTGCCAGTCAAAACCACTTGTTCCACATAGTGGCTATGTTCAGCTGTCTGTTGGGCCACCAATATAACTTCTTCATGTCTTGGTACATTTTGTCGGAACCCGGATGGATAGAGTATTTTGATTTATGGGATTCGTGCATGATCACAGTCCGCAAATCGCCATAACAAGGTAACCAGCTTCTGCCATTGAGGCACAGGGTTCCATCCGCACGTGGCTCCAACTTTTGTTCTCTAATAGCTTCTGGAAATTTAGCATTTTCAACCAACATTCCTCCAACGTCTTCACTCTTAATGTTCTCGGGTTTTTGCGCTTCGGTCTGAGCATTTAAGATCTGTTTGGGAAGGTCCAAACTAATAGTCATAACCAATGCTCGAACTCTTAGCGGTGGTTCTCGTTCTTTCCTGCTTAAAGCATCAGCAACGACATTTGCTTTCCCCGGGTGATAACGAATATCGCAATCGTAATCACTTAGCAACTCTAACCATCGGCGTTGCCTCATGTGGTCAACTCTTTTTGATCATAAGATGTGTTGCAAAAAACTCTTGTGATCGGTGAACACAGTACTCTTAGTTTCCATTAAATATATGTCTCCAGATCTTTGTGAGATGAAGATATAATACTGCACCGAGTTCTAAATCATGAGTCGTGTAGTTTTTCTCATGAATTTTCTAACTGGCGTGATGCATAAGAAATCACCTTCTCTCTTTGCATCAACACAGCGCCCAAACCTTTCTTTGAATGCGTCGGGGGCGGGGGGTCCAAATCTATGCGATGAGTCTTCGCTTCCTTCGGTGGCAAGGATTGGTGCACTGCATAAAACTTTTGCTTAAAACAGCTGAAAAGCTGCTTCTTGTTTGTTATCGTCCCATGCATACTTAACCTTCTTTGAGTATGCGATTGGTCATTGGTTTGGCGATCTTCAAAAAAAAAACCATCAATGAATCTTCTAGGTAATATCCGCTCAAGACCTAGAATTTGTCGAATCTCCGTTGGTGACTTAGGAGAGGCCCAATCCTTAATGGATTCAAAAATCTTGCTGGTATCCACATGAATTCCTTTTACTATCGATCACAATGATCCGAGAATTGTACTTGGGATCCAAAATTTGCACCTGGAAAATTTTGCATACAACTCCTCTTTCTCTAAAACAGTACCATTTTTATCTTCAGATGTCTTCGTGCTCTTGCTTGTTCTTGGAATAGATCTAAAAATATCATCAATATAAGACAATTACGAATTTGTCCAGAATGTTGCAGACTCGTTCATGAGGTACCATAAAACACGGCTTGTGCATTGGTTACCAAACGGCCCATCACTTGGAATTCCGTAATGTCCATATTCGAGTTCTGAGCAGTCTTTGGCATGTCTTTTCTCGAACCCTCAGTTAGATGATAACCTGACTATAGCGATTTTCGAGTAGGGACACACGACACTGAAGTTGGTCAAATAAATCATCAATTCTTGGGAGCGGATAACGGTTCTTCACCGTTAGTTTATTCAGTTCCCGGTAATCAATGCACATCCGGAATGACCCGTCCTTCTTCTTGACAAACAAGACCGGAGCTCCCCAAGGTGAGGAACTGGGTCTTATAAAGCCTTTATCGGACAGTTCTTTCAGTTGCTCAGATAACTCTTTCATCTCAGAAGGCGCCAATCGATAAGGTGCCCGTGCTACAGGTGCAGCACCAGGTACCAAATCAATTTGAAACTCCACTTGTCGAGTCGGAGGAAGACCCGGCAAGTCCTCAGGAAATACTTCGGGAAAGTCTTGAACAATTGGTACGTCCTCAAGTCGCTTCTCCTCCGACTTGTCTTCAACCTCTTTCGTAGTAATATGTGCCAAAAAGATAGGAAATCCTTTTTCCATGTACTTCTGCCCTTTGGCACGAAATGATGTTTATCGTGTACATTTCCCTGGGTACTTTCCATCACCGTGTTCCCTTAGATTAAGGTTTTATTCTTCCTGGGAATTTACGAACATCTTCTCGGACTCAATGATGGATCACGCTTGGTACTTCGCTACCAATCCATTCCGATTGTAGCATCAAAAACTACCAAGTTTCTACAGGCATTAAGTTTATGTTGAATTGGTGGTTTAGGAAGTTTAATGTGCATCCCTTAAGTTTATAGTGTTTAGCCCAATTATCCTCCCGTCAGCTAGTTCGACATCTAATAGTGATCTAGGGTCAGATGGTGTGATTGTCAATTTGGGTGCTAAATGTAGTAGGAACACAAAACTTCGATCGGCACCGTATCTAAATAAGATTTAAGCATAGTGGTTGTTTAGAAGGACCCGTACCCGCAAGACATTTGTCTGGGTTTGTCCCCACATGTCATCCACATTACCACCTTCGCTGAAGCCCTGTCATTCCAGCTTGTTTTCCACGGTCATTGTTTCTCTAGTCTTGGGCTAGTTTCTTTTTAAAATGGCCTTGAGTCCGCATCATAAGCATACCATTGCAGTGATTGTTGATGTTGTGTTCGATTGTTTGTTGGTGTTGTTGTTGTTCACGGTTGTTGTTGTTGTTGTTGTTGTTGTTGGTTTTGGCATGGCAGTCGGCTCCTACAATCCTGAGTAAGGATGACCAACCCTTTTGTTACAGTTTTTGCACCTAGGTGGCCATAGGTCCTTCAGGATTGTAGGTTACACTTGAACACAAAGGTTTAGAGCCTGGCGTATGATTTCCTGCCACTATTGCTGACAGTGTAGGCCTGGCTGGTGTTCTGCCTTTTATTCAGTTGGTTTTGATTGTTCTTGGAAAGATCATCATTCTTTCTTTCTTTCTGCCTGAGTTCAGCATATACGCATGGGTCTTATCCTCCATCAACTCAGTTGTCAACTCAAGTACTTCTTGCATGGTTTTTGATATTTTGATGCTCCTTTACACTGGCCATAGTTCATATCGGGCAATACCACCGATATTACTGTTCTATCTTGTTACCTCTTCGGGGACATTATGGTACACATATAAGTTTAGTTGCTGAAATCGTCGACTATAGGCCACCACATCGGTGACTTGACCTTGAGATTCCACATCTCAAGTCTCATTCTTCTTGATCACTGCCCTGGGGCAGAAGCTGTAATTATCAGTTCATCATTTTCTTCACGTGCTGCCCCATGCATGGCACATGAGCGTGCTGCAGTAGTAGTGGTACTTAAAAAGGGCATTCCACCATGTAAGAGCATTCATCTTGCCAGAGTGCAGTTCGCCGGGGGGGGAATAAAAAATTGGACTTGGTAGTTGCTGGGCATTGTGCTAATGCTTAACACAGATTCCATATCTCAAACCATCGAGTTCGAGTCCGACTCGACTACCTCAGTACCTTTTGAGAGTCCAATGGTTTGCATTTCAGAATTCAGAGTAAAAGCTTCGACTGGAGCAGTTTGGGCATGGCCTTGGTCCTGGAACCATTGCTATTGTAGCCTTTTCCTATACCCTGCTTCTTCTGCTTCAGCCATTGCAATGCAGCAACTCCTTGGTAAATTATGGCCTGTAGTTGTGCCTCAGTAAACAGTTGTGATTAGTTGGTTTCAATTGGAGTTGGTGGGGGCTCGGGTGATCTCGTGGCTCTTTTTGGTGCCATATTCTTCTATCACAAAAGAGTTAATACAATACCCGTTAGATTTCTATACAATCATTAACGGACTTAAACGTATGCATCATAAATTAAAAAGTTCACATCCTACAGTGAGATATACAAAAACCACAAGATCGACATAACATCGTACTTCCATTCCATTTTATCTGGGAACATTTACATGATAGTTTGGTACAAAATGCTTCCCTCCCCCCCCCCCATCCCCCCCATATCGCTAGGTTACAAAATGAAAATCAACATAAATGCGCTACTTGCAGGGACGTTACACGTAATGCTTAGTTGGCATATACACGGATAGCTATATTCTGAAAACAAAAGATCTATTCGCCTGCTAGTGGGAGTAAAACATATATCTAAAAGAACTGCATAGTAGATACAATCGTAACCAAAAAGTCTTGGAAATGCTACCAGTGTCCTCCAATGTGTTACGCGTGCTCTAGCTCTAGGCTCTGGGTACGCATGATATACTGACACAGCAAGATCAATCTGCAGCCTGACGCTGCCTCTCGTGGCGACGCGCATCAGTCTTCTTATACTGTAATACTCGTGCCTCTATTGCCCTGCAGTGGGCTTCAGATCCTAGCCAAGTCCTGACGGGTTGAATTACTTCTCTTGCTCTGTAAGAGTCTCTCTCTCCTCCAATACATCACATCTTAGCTCTCTACAAGCTGCACGATCCGTTTTGCTGGATCGTGATGTCGTGTACAAAATCTGAACTCTCTCTAGTGTAAACTTCTAACTGGTAACTGGAACCCTCTGTTGACCAACTTAAGGCGGTTATAATCCTCTCTCAGTAATCTAGGATTGTCTGGTATCTATAGAGGGTTCCTGGCTTGTCTGCGCATAGAAAGCAGCAGAACTCTCTTATTCTCACACCCAGGTCTGGGGAGTAGTAAGTAGTAGTCTCTTCCGAGGCGGCGTTTCTTCATTCGTTGTCAGCATCAGTGAATATCAGCTCTGCGGCTTGTTGATGTGCAGCTTAGAGGATAGGGAACTATGTTTTTGGGGTCCCTGATGGGGTGTATGGGTGAATGATTAGAATGGCTGATGTATATCTCTCTTCTAACCTGAGTGCTCTAGGACTAAGATGTCAATCCGTGGAGCTACGATTAGGGATGGTGGTAGTAGAGTGTTGTATGTGCCTCTGTCCTCAGCTGACACACTAAGTCTCAGGATGCTCTGGATCCCCGAAAAAGTACACTGGTACATGTCCGCAGGTTTCATACTCTGGATGAATGTGGTGCCTGCTCCTAACACTGTCGGGCAGCTACCTCGGTACAGAGTCTCGATGGGATACGCCAGATACGGAGCATAGGAGTGAACAGAGTATAGGTCAACGGCAGATTTCAGCTGACATAACTATTGTGACAGCAGAAACAATTATGTGTATATATTATATAAAGGCTTTATGATAATATTGTAATATATTATAAACCTCGTATATCAATTATGAATGCCATCTAGTCCACTAATTGCAACAAATAGTGCAGCATGAATTTATGCAATATGTATGTCCGTGTACATCCCTGTTGTTTGATTCGTTGTTTGAAATGGTTATAGTACAGCTAAAAATTTGACCTGGTTATCTATAATACCTGGCTCTGATACTATCTGTAAAACCACCCCAAATTGGGTTCGAAGCGGAATAAGGGTCCGGGGCGTGTTACTTCAAGATCCTAATGCACAGTTATATAAGAACGACACAAAAAGTTCGTTTAAAATGATAACATTGGATTTAATTGAAAGATTTAATCCAAAACGCATATAGCTTTACTTGTTCATTGCGAATTTTTACAAAGTTCGACATTTACTTTTCCCCAAAATATGATGCACCTAAATCTTATAGCGTGCCATCCAAGAATATACCAATGCATCCTTGGCATACCATGCTATTGTTCTCCTGAAACATTGCTTAAAATCGTCAACAAAATTGTTTGTGTATTCATAGGTTTGATAAATAATATTGTGCAGGACGCAAGTTTTTTAGTGTTATGCAACACATGCCGATCTCACAAAAAACTAGATTACAATTTACACTAAGCTCATGTCACTGAAGCTCGTCGATCTTCTTGCAAATTAAATCTATTTATTGCCAATATTTCTGCCCGATTAGTGTTCAACCGAAAATACATCTTAAATTCGACATGCTTATAACGTTCATTACCGGTGATAGCTTATCAACCCGAACGGGGAGGACGTTTCCCCGAATAGATTATTAAATAACCATCGGCTCACATTAATGTAATTCCAATAATCTATTGCAATTGAAGTTCATGATAAAGGGGCTCAACTTGGGTTATGCTACTAGGCGCCAACTTGTAAGCAATACTTGCGTCAATTTTTAAAAAAAGCATGTTTTCACCTCATATTATAAATCATTGAATCATAAAAATGTTGGGGCTCATGAACTCACCTTGTGTTCAGTGATCCAAATTACCGCTGATAAAGCGTCACGTAAAAAGATCGAATGCCAACCTAAAATTATCATTGTCGTATAAGTTACCAAGTACTTGATCTAATCTTATAGTTGTATACTCGTACTATCGTTCGGGCTTTTCAAATTAAAGAGGTCATGACATGACCGTTACGAGGAGTTAGGAACACTTTATATCGAATCCAACAACTCGTCGTAAAAACGCACATCCGAAGGAGGCCTCATTATGAAACTCTCTAGTAATATAGTACTTTGGAACACATAATTATTCTATTCTAGTCTCAATCACCAACTAATGGTTTGTTAAATTGTATTTATAAGTTAAACGTTTATATATTACCGTTTAGTAAAAATGGCGTTATCTTTTGCGTTTTAAGCTCCGATTCTCGCGTTTCTTATGTCACATCTTTTCGTATTTAAGACGGGTTATCGAATTGGACTTTTTCATACAATTTTCTCCCCTGATGAACAGTAACCTTTCTGTCATGGACGAGTGTGTTTATACATTCGTATGTTGTTGTGTAAAACCTGTAAGTCGTATTTAATTCGTTATGCTCCCGTTTTTAATGATTCTTTCTGAGGTCGTTCTCGTATTTCGGAAGTTCTTAATTTTTATGAAGGGTTTAAAAAAGCTTTACTTTCTGTCATGAATAGTAACTTTTCTTAAAAATAGTTTTAATAAAAGTATTAATTGTCGTTTAAAACTTGAGAAATCATAACTCGTTCGTTATTAATTAAAAAAATTACGATTCTTATCATTTTGGAATCCTAAAAATATGTATTATTTGTTAAAAATATCCAACCCTTGCTGTGTTTGATCATTTTTATAAAATGTTTTTTATATAAATTTACTTAGACTTCACTTTCGTTTATTAACGTATAACTCGTTTTAACGTAACTTTTTCTTATTATTCGTTTAACAAGTTTCTTACTTTTCGGGATTTAGTGTGAAATGTTATTTCTATAAATATATAAAATGGATATGTATTATCCACGGAATTTGGACGAATGTTTGTATAGCCTTTCATAAGTCCAAATTCAACTTTGTTTCTACACTTTGCACTTTTTATCTTTTACATTAATCTTATATTTCATATATGTCTTATATGATACATATAATAAATGTACATTTGTCCATCCAGTTTCTATGTGTCCAACTTTTATAAAGTCCATTTATATACTTACAAACCACAACTTTAATATTTATCATAATTTACTAGTTTTACATATGGCTACTTTTATATAATAACCATTAACATACAAGCCTTCCCATCTTGTTAAAACTTCATTTTTATGATTATCTAAAATCAAATAAGTTCAAATTAAACTTTAACATGTTTTATGTATTTCTTTAACTTAAAACATATTATGAAACTATGAAAACCCTAATTTACCCATAATCATGTTTACACCAAAACAATATGATACAACATTTTCTCATCCTTTTTAACATGATGTAAGCAATAACACTACATGTATATTAGTGTGTAAAATGATCATTTCAAGTATAAACTTCATTTTCATGAATAAAACCTAAATGGTGATTTAAGCTAAATACAATAATCATGTGTATAAAAATGAAAGTTATAAAAACATAAAGAGTTCAAGTGGACCTTATGAGGTATGATGATGATGATGTACAAGTACTAAACCCTTGTTTAGCCACAAAAACCAAGCTTGCACTTAAGTAACCCAAGCTTTCCTTAATAGAACCCTAACTTTCTTTTACTTGAGAAATACTTAGAAATGGTGATTCAATGCTTGCAAATGCCTTAGTATATCTTAGAATAGGTGTATATAGAAGTGTATGGATTGTAGAAAATTTTGTATGGCTTTGTTGTTGAAGGTTGTTTGAGCCGTGAGCTCTATAGAAGAAAAAGGGAGTTTTTGGTTTAATTTTTCTAAGTGTAAAGTGTGTAAGTGTTATACTCTTATGTATAGATGTAAGTATGGTGCAAGGCATGGTCTAGGAGTCAAAGTAAGGTGCAAGTAATGGGTCTTAGTCTTAGGTATGGCCTTTAGTCAAAGTATGCTAGGTATGGTGCCATTAAAGAAGTATGGTGTGTAATTTGACCAAGTTGCAAGTTTAAACTCAATTTTCATGTATATCTTTGTATATGATGCAAGATTTTCGGCAAAACAAAGGTATACATGATATATTTATGTAATTTTTGTGTATTGGGTATAAAAGTGGGTATTTGTTGAAGCGTAGGAAAGTTTTTGTGGTTCCGGGAGTGCCTAAACGCAATTTATCGCGAAACGTATATACTTTACGTATCCGATAAAAATAAAATGAACAAAGTTAATAATTGATCAATAAAATAACTTATATAACCTAATTTCTTTTCTACTCTCCCAGACAATGTCACTCTTCAAGAAATTCTTCATCTGATCAATGTGATACTGATGCTCATCTCCTGAAGTAAATCAAGTAAAGTATACGGGGCTAGAAGAAAATTTTGACGCCTTCAAACTGCATGGAAGCATATTTGGTTGCGTAAAAATGTGCTAATACTAAACGCTCTTGCTACCTCATAATAAGAAAAAGAATTGAAATATTGAACAGTTCAATACATTGAAAAACTATATACTTTAAGATTAAAGGGAAGGATCCCTTGTAGACTTCCTAAGGTGTCATCAGAACAAAGTAAACTAAAGTGTTAGACGTGGCACAAAAAAATCAAATCAAAGACGACGAGGGATCACCATGTCAAGCAGCCACATGGGCCATGGCTAACCAGCAAGCACAGAGTTCTTATCGACTTCTAATTCATGTGTTTGTCTTTAATAATGTTGAGCTTTTTTATTTTTGTAAAAAGTTTAGAAAAGGATAATATGTTTCTGGAAAATTGGTTTAGTTCATCTTGCATGACATTAACCCATCCAGGATGTTTTAGTGCTTCAGAGACCTTTTTAGGTTCTTCTTTAGAAAGAAAAACTACAAAAAGACATTCATGAGTTGAAGCAGTACTAAGTTCTTTGGCCATTGCTCTTGTAAGCATTCCAGCTCCTGGATTATGAATGATATTGACCAGCTCGATGTGTTTGTCCTGAGACCATCTGTCTTGAGGAGATGGTGTGACCATGGATGGAATGGATGATGAGGGATTTGGGATTGGGATTGTATTTTGTACTGAAGTATCCTCCTTATCTGGAGAGGAAAAGTGTTCAGGGATCTGAATGTATTTAGTGTTTGGGATATTATCAATGATTGGTTCATCATTGGTGTGATTGGAATGTTCAGACATATCATCATTTAAGATTTCATTAGTCTGAGCAGATTGATCATTTTGATCAGCTTGACCATTTTGGTCAGATGAAAATTTAGTTTCAAGGACAACTAGTTCAGGACATTCATAGGGTTCTATGAAGGACACATCATTGTTGTTTGTTTGATACCTTTGAGAAGTTTCATAAGGATGAAGATATTCATCAGATGGATATCTTTCAGTTTCAGCAATGTTGATGATGTCAACTGAAGGTCTTGAGAATTTGATAGCATCAGGGCTTTCATCAAATGTGATGTGATAGGTTTCTTTAGTTTGTTGTCTTCTAGTGTTGAAGACTCTGAAGGCCTTGAAAACAAGTAAGTATCTAAGAAGATAACCATCATCAGCTTTTTCATCAAATTTTCCTAACTGGTCTTTATGATTGTAGATGTAAACTAGACATCCAAAGACATGAAGAAAATTGATGTTTAGGATTCTCTTACGAAAAATTTCATAAGGAGTTTTAAGATGTCTTTTTACAATGGTGGACCTGTTTTGAGTGTAGCATGTAGTGGCTACAGCTTCAGTCCAGTATTGTTTTAAGAAGACAGATCCTGAAAGCATTGTTCTTGCAGCTTCTATGAGGGTTATATTTTTCCTTTCAGCAACACCATTTTGTTCAGGTATGTAGGGAGAGGAAATTTTTTGGTGTTGAACTTGTTACAATGAATTTACAAGGACTAGGGATGATATTGGACTTTATTATAAGTACCACAAGTGTCAAATGTGTTTTTAAGAGTTTTTATAGTAAACTACTAAGTTAATAATACATAAATACAAGGTTTTTATAAAGTTAAACATATGAATACTTAGGGGCTGTCTAAATTCGAATCTTAGACAGTAGGTAATGATATTTTAATTAAAAATATACGCGCTCCATGACTATTCCATAATGAATAAAAACTTCTCGAAAAACCAATCTATAACGAAAAAGAGACGTTAAAAACAAGTTTACGCTATAAAATTACTTTTAATAAAACTATTTTTATAAAAGTTTATTATTTCATTACATCAACTTCATTTTAAAAAACATCTAAAATATGTTATAACTTTTTATTTACGAGATCGTCCTCAGAACAGAATCGCTAAAAACGAACTATAACGAATAAACTTAACGACATTTCGCTAATTAAAGTTTATAAAAGTAATTTTTATAAACTATGAACAAAAATTACAATTCATCAGCAGACCAACTGTTATAAAAAACAAATACCCTCTTTTTAAATAACAAAAACGTACTCGAAGGAATCACTGAAATCGGGATTAAAACGAATAAGTTATTACGATTACAAGTTTACGCCAATTAAAGCCTAAAACGACAAATGAGCTGTTGTGAAAAGTAATTTTACTATTCATCGCAGAATCTATAAAAACTTAAAATGTAATATTTTGATCGCTTCGTACTTACTACAAGACGTGGACGGTAAGAAACGCGAGCATCGGGCCTATAACACGACCAATTAGTCATTTTTACGAAAAGTATAATTTCAAAAAGCGTTTCACTTTTAAATACTATATTACTAAAACGATTAGTCGCTGATTATGCAATATAGAATATTGAGTGGCTATCAAAGTGTTGTATTACTAGGAGATTCTAATGAGGCCCGTCTTCGGATGGCGTTATCGATGAGTTGTTGGATTTTACTATTTAAAGTGTCCCCTAAACTGCCTCGTGACGTCATGTCATGACCTCTTTAATTAGTTAGCCCGAACGCTATAATAATAGTACGATGTAACAACATAAGATTAAATGGCCAATTTTATTAAATTAAGTACTCCAGTACTTATACGAACCCTTAAAATTAAATAGGTTGCATTTATCGTCTTGCGTGACGTTTTACCTGTGATTATTTGGACTATCTGTACTCAAAGGTGAGTTTCACATAGCCCACTTTTTACAGTTTTACTGATTTGATATATTTGGGGTGAAACATGCATTTTTATAAATCGACGCGAAGTGTTTGAAAGTAATATATTGATTATGTTTTGTCCTAAGGTTGCGATAACCCTCCTAAGCCCATGATTCTGAACTGTTAATTGCATAGATGTAGTTTTGAATTACATTATGTGAGCGCGAATGATATAAATAGATCTATTGGGATTAACCGTCGCCGTATTGGGTGATTAGCTATCACAGGAAACGAAAGTTGACCATGTCGGAACTGGTGTTGCGGGATTTACAACCATCTGTAAAAACTGGCAAATAATCTGCCTAAAAAAGCAAATTATGATGTTGAAGCTTCGTGTCATGAGCTTATGCAACAGTAAACTGTTTTGTGATTGTTCATCCTGTTAGTTAACATCACGGGAAAAATCATGCGGTCCCTGCATAATTTAAATACATAAACCTATGAATCACCAAACCAATTGTGTTGACGGTTTTAAGCAATGTTTTCATGAGGTCATTAGTCACAGGGAAGCTAAGGATTGCATTGGATTATGTTTTGGATTGCACTGTTAAAGACTTAATGTGCAATCCATGTTTTTGGGAAATCCATGATATCTTTGTAATAATAAACAAAGTAACAATAAAGGCTAGAATAGCTTTTGAATATGTCTTTTATTTAAATCCAATGTATCAATTTAAACGACTTTTGTGTCGTTCTTATATATATCTTGTGCTGTTGATCTTGAAGTAACATGCCCCGGATCCTTATTCTGCTGTGACCCATTTTGGGGGTGTTACAGATTGGTATCAAGAGCCAAGGTTATAGAGAACCAGGTCAAAATGTTTTTAACTCGGACTATACCGTTTTCAAATATTCATATCATTACAAAAAGGGTTTTTACGGGGTATTCATATACAAATTATTGCATTAGTCGGTTAGGCTATATACATGCATAATTGATATACGTGTTTATAATATATTACGTATATAAATAATAGTCTTATATTAATATACTTATATAAGCTAATTTTGATTTCAGATACTATCATGTCAGATTCTGAGCACTCTACGGTTACATACACATCAGTATCTGAGGATGATTCAGACATCGGTTCACCAGGAGTCGATGGACCACCCATTATGCCTGAGGTTCCACCATCGCCGGACTACATACCTGGCCCTGAGGGACCACCATCACCAGACTACGTGCCTGGCCCGGAGGAGCCAGAGCAGGCACCACCTTCACCTATTTACATACCTTTTGTTCCGGAGCCTGTTTACCCGGAGTTCTTACCAGTGGACGATGAGGTATTCCCGGCTGAGGAGCAGCCAATGCCTGCTGCTGACTCACCTACTCATCAGTCACCAGGGTATATACCGGAGTCCGACCCTGAGGAGGACCCAGAGGAGGATGATGAGGAGGATCCTGAGGAGGATCCAGCCGACTATCCTGCTGACAGAGGAGACAGGGATGATGAGGAGTCATCTGATGATGATGATACAGAGGAGGAGCACTTAGCTCCTGCTGACCCTACAGCTGTTGCTTATTCAGCTGACCAGGACCCATACCTTGCTTATCGCGTTACGGCTAGGATGTCCATCCGACACCAGGCGCCAGCACCGTTCCTCTCCGAGGAAGTTGCTGAGAGATTGTTAGCCTTACCTACTCCACCACCATCACCTCTCTCTCCATACTCATCACCACTTCCTCAGATACCCTCTCC
>BQNB010044979.1:31594-44562 GCA_026074375.1 Tanacetum coccineum
TGATGTTCCAACAACATCAAGGTGAATCTCTCTCTGAAGCATGGACTCGTTTCAAGGACTTACTCCAAAAAGTCCCTCATCATGGCATCGATCTTTGGCTCCAAGTCCAAATCTTTTATGACCATGTTAATCCCGTCACAAGGCGAACCATCGATCAATCGGTCGGTGGTAAGCTACGTGACAAAATGTTGAAGAATCATGGGCACTATTAGAGGACCTCTCCCTCTATGACAACGAAAGTTGGAATGACCCAAGAGACTTCGCTAAACCGGTCAAGGCAATCTCTTTGCCTCAAGATTCCCCTAGTACATCTGACTGTCGTCTCATCGAGCTTGAAAATCAAGTCCAACACTTGATGGAAGCTCATCTTGCTCCTAAATCACCTGTTCAAGTTAACAAAATTGCTTCTTCATGTGAGATTTGTAGTGTTCCCCACGACACTCAATATTGCATGGAAAATCATGAGCAAGCTTTTATTGATTACGCATCCTCGCGTACCGACGAAGCGGGAGGCAAGTGGTTCACTTTCAAACCTGAGCAAAATAATCTTGGTGACACCTATAATTCGTCATGGAAAAGTTACCCAAACCTTAGGTGGAGGCAACCTCAAAATTCTCAAAACAAATTTTCAAACCCACCTAATCGTTTTCAGCCCAGCGGTTCATTCCCGAACCGCCCCTTCAACAACAACCCTCAAAATTTTAGTAATCAATCAAATCTCGAAGGGTTGGTGTCTAATTTTATGGCATCTCAAGACGCTAGATTGTCTAAGTTTGAAGCCGATTTCAAGCAACAACAAAGCGAGATGACCAATAAAATTGACACATTCTTGAAGGCCATAATGATCGAATGACGAGAGCACTCCCAAGTGACACGATCAAGAATCAAAAACTGAATGTTAACTCTACCTCTTCATTTTTGTCTGCTCGTTCTTACCCAACAAAAGACCCCTAATGCTTATCCTATCCCCTCCCCCTCAATTCGACCAATTCCATTAAAACGTGTTACAAACAAACAAATAATTCTCAAAAAGACCAACCTCAAGTTAAAACATTAATGGTCAATGAAATTGGGGCACCTCCAAACAAGGGAATTAAAATTCTGTCAAAATTACTCTCTCCAAAATATCAATCTCAATCATCTCTAGGAGAATAAAATAGGAACTCTTCTTCTCCCAAACGTGTTCATGTCATCAACATAATCACAATTATAATTAAAGAAGATGAGCCTAGGGAAACAGGGATCGTAAAACCTGACACTGAGGACAACGATCGTGACACAATTGTCAAAGTTGAGGAGGAAAGTGAGGAGTCAGAAGAAGAAGAAGAGGAAAAAGAGGAAGACCCAGAATACATTAACACCAACCCACAATTTCCATCTAATCCGTCAATTTCATTCATCACATAAAAAGTTTGTAAGCTCAATTCGTTCCTTGAATCGTTAAACTTAGTTCCCCCATCATCTAACACACAATTTGTTTGCACAAAAGAAAATGATGGAGACATAATGTTTGTTGAAATAATTGAAAAGTATGATCATTCTAGCGAAGAGGAGTCAGAAGAGGATGAAAGCATAGTAACAGGAGAATTAGGGGTAGAGTACTTTGAGAGATTTCCAACTAGGAGCGAATTAATATATCATAAGTACTTAATACGCGCCCTGATTCCGTCCATGTTCTTGAGAAAACCCATTATTATAAGTCCTTCAAACCATAAAATACCATGCAACATAGGACATGTACATGTGAAAAAAGCCTACATAGATCTTAAATTCCTCATAAACATCATGACTCGTATGCAATACAATTGGATCATGAGGAAACAGCTTGAACCTAGGGAAGATCCTGAGGGTATTAGAGGAATAAGTAACTTATAACTTAAAGATTCCATGCATGATAGGACGTAAGTTCATAGCCAATGCATACATCGATTTAGATTGACCCATAAATATTATGTCATTAGCCTGTTACAATGCCATTAAAAACGGGGTTATAAATTTAGGAGGCATAATTGCATCAAGATAAGGAAGGATATGCATGTATTCGTATGAAATATGAGTCACGTTATGGATTTCATCATCCTCGAGAATATTGAAGCCAACATAGATCCTAGTTTATCTCAAGTAGTCTTTGGCCGACCATTTGTGGAGATCATTAAGCTCGTATCACATAGGGAATAAGGGTTGATCACATTTACGAATGGAACCAAGGAAGTCACTTTTAAAACTCCGTGTAAAGATTATGAGATGGATGATTAACCAGTGAAGGACACGACTTGTTATCATCTAGGGTGGTACTTAGTGAAGATGATTATAAGAGAGGATGTGAAAGGGCATCTGATTTGGGAAATGGGGTTTACCTGGATGTGGATAAGCTTGATCCATCTTATAAAGAGGAAACTGATAGGATAAATCTTGATGGGCCGTTTAAAGTAGGTAGAAGTAGGAGAGGTGAAGTAAGTGACGAACGAGGAATCACGTAAGGAGTGTGACTCCAAATCTAGCTACAAGACTCGTTAAATAAACAAAAGCGCTTATTGGGAGGCAACCCAATCCATTTTTATTTCATGCATTTTAGGAGTGTCTTATGTGTCTGTTTTGAGTCATATGTTTGTGCTAATTAATTTTCGTGGTTTATGCAGTATTTTTCAGGAAATAACTAATATGAATTGCGTGTATAAATTTTTTTTCAAGAAAAACGAGTGGGAATTTTCACAGTCTCTGGAGACGGTGTCAGGATTTATCCTGACGGCGTCGCGTCTCCAGATTCTGTAAAATTCGAATTTTTATTATTTTTGAAAAAATCATTTTGTATAATTTCCATAATTTGTAATTTTTCTAAAAACTTATAGAAAACCACAATTACATTAACACATTCATCCTATCTTTATTGCTTTCGTAGTGTCTAAACCCTAAATCATTAAGTTGTATATTATTATCTCGCCGATTTTACGCTAGGTGTATTGTTTCTTGTCTTTGATTTGGAGGGTATATTTGATGAGAAGAAGCCCGGGAGTTCTTAGGAATTTCATGTGGAAGATTCTTGGATGATGATTTAGCCAGCTCATCATTTGTTTCTTTTCCATTATTGAGCAAAACAAGGGGAGTACTAGTTTCTTTTTTCTTTTCTATTTATTCGTTTATTTTGATACTTTTAAGAACATTGGGGACAATGTTCAAAACAAGTGTAGGGGAAATAAGCTTTAGAAATTATTCCTTCATTTGTCTTTGCTTTGTCCTTAAAATAATGAGTAATATACTAAAACATAGCGTAAGCGGCAATTTTAACCTAAATTTAAATTTTTTATGGCACATACCGATGAAAACTAAGTGTTATTAGCGTCTCATGGATAGGAATTATATGACTAGCACAAAAACCCTGCCACTCAAAAAAATTCCACCCCAAAAATGTAAGGTTCACCCCTAGATCTTTAAGAATTCAAGCATTCATCTTTGGTTCTTAAGATAGTTTTGCCTTTAGCTTGCTCGAGTTAAGGAATGAGAAATCATATATGTCGCGTTCATGGATTTGATCGTGCATATGTGGTTTTGTCTCTTTTTCTAGAGCATTGGTATCGGTTTAAAATTATATGAGAGTGTACCGGTAGTATATTAAATTCTAGAACTTGTTTTAGTGATTCATCCCGATACCGCAAGTGAGATCACACTAGTGTGCTTAGGATTTGCTAAATAATAAGAGGCACTAGGATAAACCCTATTTTAAACCTGTATTTGTTATTATGATCTCCTCGATCATATAACTATCCTCACATCCTTACTATGCACTCATTTTTAGTGCAAGATGCCCCTAGCACACCCCTCTGAGCCTCTCCTTTTTGCGGTTCTTGTAATTTTCTGGTAGATTTCGAATTATTAATGAAGAGCATGATTTACACCCTTACCCAAATGTTACACCCAAATCGCCTTAGCCTTCCTTGTATGTACTCATTTTTAGTACATTATTGTTATCACCTTTGTAAACTAGTTAATTATTTGCTTGAGTACGTGGTTGCTAAGTCGAGTCTTTTTATTAGTGTATACAGTTTTGAGACGATTGAGATTCATGGTAGTTTTTATTTTATGGAGAAATGGGGAAAACGTCAATTAATACCCCTATACGTGCTTAAAACACTCCATGTTATTTTGATCATTTCAATTCGGGTCATTAGTTAGTTTATATTTATGAGTTCTAAAACTCAAGTGTAGGGATGTGTTTATAAACCTCAAGTCATGTATTATTATGTTTAAGCAGATGGCAGGGAAAAAGTGCACGAAAAAAAAGAAGAAAAAAATATACGGGCTACCATTTTGCTTATATTTATGTTTATGTCAAAAAGTGTCAGAAAATAAAAAGAGAGAATTGGATGTAGAGTTTTGTACATCTTAGTCCTAGTGTGGTCGAGTCTTGGCTTAGCAACGCCTTCGCATGTATTCTTGTATGATGATTAACTCACCACCACCCAAATTTACCCCCAAAAGTCACCCAAATATATCTCATCCGTTTCTGTTTCCGTTTAACTTACACTCATACATCACAACCCTTAAAAGACCTCTTTGATAGTAATTCCTAGGTGCTTACGCCACAGCGGTGGAGGTTTGATCATTTACTAAGCTTATGGTAATTTATATGCTATGACAGGTAATGAGTGTTAATTTTCCGTTTCTTATATTGTTATATACCATTATACACCCGAGAGAAAGAGAAAATCTAAACACTTATTGTTAGGTGCTAGTGTATAATGTCCATGCTTTTAATTACGAGGTCTAATTGGTTGTGTCATAAACTATTTTTAAAAAGTAAGTTAAATGCCCTCGATATTGCTATTGCCTATGTAGAAAAGTCCATTTGCTTTAGGATAAGCAAATCTCAAGTGTAGGGGTATTTGAGTAGGTGTCATTTTATACACTTTTTCAAGGTCATTTAACCCCATAAATCATGCAAATATCCCCAAAATACGTGCTTAATCATTTCTTTTTGTGTTTTTAGCACTTGGATGGAATTTGAAGGAAATACACGTGACTTTGGCTCATTTTGAGAAGAAACGGACGAGATTACAACTCTACACCAAAGCCGATGAAGAAATTTCTCACAGACTGTGGAGACGACGTCAAAATACTGGTCGACGCCGTCAGAACATCAAAGCGACGTCGTCAAGATTTTTATGACGGCATCAGAACGTAACCGCCTCAATGAAGCCCTAGAAGATTTGGCGGAGCGATGGCGTCAGGATTCTTGCGACGACATCGTGATCTATTTCCTATAAATACAAACTATTTTTTAGGGTTTTAGAGTGGAACTTTTAGGATACGAACTTTATACTTAGGGTTCGAGTTTAGCAGCGGTTAGGTCATTTTAGGGTTTAAAAACTCTCTTGTAGCAGCCTTTAACTCATGTTTTAATCAAGTGAAGTCCTTTATCTCTTAATCTTTCAATACGTCTATGTGTTGTCTGATTAATTACTGTTCTTCGCTTCTCTTTAACATGCTAGGCTAGATCTATTAGTATTTACTTATGATTGCATGAAACTTAGTTTGTAGATCCTTTTGATATTGCTTCTTGTGATGGATGTGCGCGTTAGGCTCTAGAAAACTGGCTATAAAATATTACATAGACGACGGATTCGTGTAATTCGTTCATGACCTAGGAAATACTTACACAGATCATCACAAGTGTGACAAAACAATAGGATTAGGAGAAGCAAACTAAGGATTAGTGCATGATTAAGTAAATACGTTTACCTATACAAGTCTCCACCAAAGTAGTTTAGATTTAATTTTAGTTTAATTAGTTTAAAACCAAAACCCCCTCTCAAAACCAGAATTTTACTTGCTTTCTAAAAATATAAAAATACAAAAAAATATTCTTCCTTCAACCCTTATATCTTAGTTAGGGTTAGTTCGAGCCTTTACACGCTATTCCCCTAGAGAACGATAACAACCCTCGAGTCCTTGCTATACTACACTGCAACGATTAGGTACTCTGCCTAGGGAGTTGTAAAACTTGGTGTATTTACAACGACCGCATCACCGAGTTGAACGATGATGTGTTTCAAAAGCTTTAAATTTATAAGACTAGAATGACCGGTTAATAGACGGAAACACACGAGAAAGTATACCCTTTCGAGTTTAGTAAAGTCTAGGTAAGTCCAGGTCATCCCAAGGGAGTTGTGCGTTTTCAGATTAAAAGAGTGGTTTAACAAGAAAGTCCAAATGATTGTCACGATCATTAGACTCATATTTGATTTAACGACTAAGTTATACCAAATGCTAGAATAGATTAGATTATTACCAAGATGATTAAAATATGTTTGTTTAGGCCAAGAGACATTAGATAAAACATATATATGGATAGAGATGCACGTACAAACAATACATATAAGCAATATATGATGGGTAATCACATAAGCAAATATATCTACCGAACATAAGAAGAAATCCTTTTGGCCTATAATTCTAAACATGTCAAGTGCATAAAGATCGGTTTGTGGTCAAGAATGTAACAAATATATTCTCTTAATCAAGTTCGTTAGACATGAGATTAAGCATTAAACATTATTATACTTAGATAGATCATAGTTGTATTAACCAATTCTCACAAGGTTAATACCGAATTGCCATAGACAAACAATGCGAAATTATATCAAGCAATAGAGCCTTTTGACCTATTTCTATTGCAATGACAAATTAAACAATAACCAATGATCTTAGCATAACAATATCGAGCATTCAAATTACATAATCAAAAACATATATCCAAGGCATACATTTATATCACATCTCAAGAACGCCTAAACAAACACAATGAAATTACTCCATAACAACAGAAATAAAACACATAATAAACTCCATGAAATCAGTGAGACTCGTATTAAAAGGATTAATAGAGTTGTACCAAAGTTTATGATAATAACACGTCGAATACAAGTTTACTCAATCGAAAACTATTATCAATACCCAAATATTTATTCCTATTGTCCCGAACCCTTAAAGTACTGTCACTACACTTGTAGATTCGTGATTAGATGGTGTGGATTAATGTGAGAGTTTTTGTAGAAGTGTGTGTTGAGAGATGATGATATAAAAGTGTGTGTTGAGAGATGATGATATAGAAGTGTGTGTTAAAAGGGGTGATTTCCACCACTATTTATAAGCTGGGTGAGGGGTGAAGTACGACGCACTTTATAAAAAGTGTTGTTACACCCCCAAAATGGGTCGCAGCGAAAAGTATGTTCCGGGAGCGTTACTTCATAATACCATTGCACAAGACATGAGAGAACGACCTCTAAATGTGTTGTTTGAAAAGTAATCTTGTAAAGTTTGGACTCCAATGCACATCAGTTAAGTCAAGTAGCTTGTTCACCTGAGAAAATACTCGCTTAAAAGTGTCAACATAAAGTTGGTGAGCCCATAGGTTTATGCAAGTATAAATGTGAATCACAAAACTATATATATACAAATTTCCTGTATTACAAGTCCCGCCCATACAAGACTTGCAACGCATAAACTTATATATAAATATATATATGTTTTTTTAATGCGTATAACCACAAACCACACAAAAAGCGTTTGTTAAAATGTTAAAATCTGAGATTTGTAAAGTATGCATAACCATTTCAATCCTTATATAGTCACAAAAATGTATGTTGAAATCATAGATTTGTAAAGTATGCATGACCATTTCAATCCTTAAATATTCACAAAAGAGTATGTATGTGTTGGACCGCAAGATTTCTAAGTATGATAATGTAATGTGCATAATATCACGAAAATTAAGTTCAATTGCCCTAAGTTCTATGACGCTGAGGCTCAGACATTTAGTATGCCACTTTATTCAAGGTACAGTAAGAGTTCATGAGTATGTAGTCCAATGCTCCGACATGGTATAACGTTCGTTAGTTCGATCTCGAACTAGTGAGAGCTAATCACCCACCGAGGGGTTATCACTGCCTCAATATATCTATTTTATAACACTCTAACGCCTTACCACGAGTAATTAACAGCTCATTCTACTAGGCAATAACCTTAAGCCATTAAAAAGTAAAAGTTAGTTGCGTCCATAGATGTAAATAAGAAATGTATCCAACCTAGAAATGTAAATGAAGTATGTAAACGAGTTGTAATCGACCCGATCGTAGAAAATGAAGTTTGTAAATCAATCATGTAAATGAGTTTGGTAAACGTTTATATGTAAACAAGTTTGTAATCATGTTATGAAAACAATAGGTAACGATTTCTAAAAGCACATGTTATTCTCACCGCCAAAAATGATAAAGAATATGTATAACGAGAAAACGTGTGGAATATAAACTCACTTAGAATGTTGGTACATGCGAGGTAAGATGAATGTGCAATCAATCCAATTATGATACACAACTAGTCAGGAATGCAACCTATTTCAATATAAGTTGTATAAGCATGCATACTTGAATAATATCACAGCAATGCATCTAGTAAGCTAGATCACCATACTATAGGTTTGTTTAGTTTATAAGATAATGTAAATGTATATGTAATGTTCATAAAGTAAATACCCAACATGTATTTACTTGTGAAAGATATTATTTATAAGACTTAATACATAATGACTAAGTATAAGTATATAATTAAACTTGTAAAATAGTTTTTATATAATCGTTGATATTAAACGTGTAAGTATTTATATATATGTTTTTAAAATGTAGAAAAATGGTCTAATAGCCAACAATTTAATTTAGTCATCTTAGCTCGTTTTCACTATTTTTATTGTTGATAAAACATCAAGTATATATAGTTTAATTAACCTCGTAAACGATTTATATAAAGTTTTAAAACGCGTATCAATAATATGTAAATGATACACTACCGTTTGTTAAGGTTTTTATAGTCCAAATGGACCCAAAAACACTCGTAAACACTAATTAAAATTCTTAACCGCCTACATAAAATAACAACAAAGCTAAAAATTTCTGTTTATTAAAACCGGTTTTCCTCGTAAACTCCATATCTCTTTCGATTTAACATCCGTGTTTTTTCAGTTCTTTACATACACGAATCGTGGGGAAGACAACTAACGCATTTTTAGTCTATAATCTTCATAGGTGAAATCAGCCTTACCAATACCATTTTGGCCGGACTGTTCCAGGGGGTTTGCCATATTCTTTCGCTTTGTGCGTTTAAACCAAGTTTACCCAACTACAAGTCCTCTATTTTGTCCAACACACTAACTTGTGTATAATTAAAGTCCTCTACATTATAGCCTCTAATTACTCATTCATTTCATGTGTAAATGTCAAGAACATAAAAGAAGTAAACCAATATGTTTATGTGAAATAGTCCATAACAAAATAAACTACACTTAGTTTTTTATTATTAAACAATACTTTGAAATATGTCAAATTTATTATTTTATAGATCATAATATGCTTAACTTCATTTTACCATATGAAACAAATTACCATGAAAATAAAAAAACATATATCTTAACATATCTTGTTAAAATAAAACCTAGGTGGTGATTTCACTAATAAATAAAATGCATAAAAAGTAAGAAAAGTATATGGAAATGAAGAGATGTAAATGGAACTATGTATGAATGAAAATGGAGGTGACGAACACTAATAAACCTATGCAAACCCTATGTATTGAAACTACTTAAACCCCTTGAATAAAGCTTGTAAATTTGCCTTGAAAATTCCAAACAATTTGTTGTTTTTTGGTTGCTATAGTATCCGCACACAAGGAGCCAAAAAGAAGAGAATTTTTGTGATATTTCTTTGTGAATGGTAAGGGAGTATAGACTTGTTTAGGCTTCTATAGATTAAGAGGTGTAGGCTAAATTAATATAAACAAGCTTGTAGCTAGTAATGACAATATAGGATTTTTGACTAGTCTTTCATGCCAAGCATGCCTTTTCCGTGTCCTAGTGAGCCAAAAGGGACAAAGAAATGGCTTTGGTGGCTTAAACACCGTGGTGTAGAAGCTTATGTTAGATCTTGGGTTAAAGGATATGATTTAATAAGCTTAATATGTGTTAGTGTGGTTTTGGTGTGTATTTATTTTGGTGGTGGCGTGGGTTCGGTGGTGGTGATGGTGGTGTTATAAGACGCGTGAAGGAGAGTGATGGTGGGGATCGGATAGATCCGGTCACGAGGAGCCTTTTTGGTCTTCGCCGGAAAAGCCCGCCGGAAAAGTTTTCCGGCGGTGGTGGTGGTCGCCGGCGGGTGGGGAGAGAGGAAGGAAAATGGTGTTATAAGTTTGTGTGTGTTTAGTTTTTATAGAAATGAATAAAATGATATAAAAGTTTTATTTATATTAAAACTTTTAAAAGAAGTGACAAGTTTCCAATAGATGAGGGTTAGAATTGAAATTATTCCCACAGGGACCCAAAGTGTAAATTTTTGGGTAACTTTTATAATATATTGGTTCGGGACTCATTTGAGCGACTTAACGGATGAACCAACGCACGAAACTTGCGCCATTGTTTTCCAAATTATTTTTCCGATAAAAATGAGTATTCGCTTGATAATATTTCATAAATATTTTATAACGTTTAATAAAATATCCGTTATTCATTTTGTGGACCGGTTTTGCCTCGTCCGAAATAAAAATGGATTTAAGCTCGAGTATTCGCGTTATCAACAACGCTTTTAATTAAAATGATGAATAATTTATTTAATATTTTTATTAAATAAATACTGATAATTAAAAACAAATTTAATTATTTTTGTGTGTCCGCGTTGTATGTTGTCCGTATAATCTTTGCGGTGTTGTTTTAGCCCTTTTCGGCTCGTTTCCAGGTCTCGGGCAAAACTAAAAAGTTGTCAGGAATGTCATTCCACATCAAATTGCTTTAGAGTCCGAGTCGTGAAAACGTGATTTAGATGATCGTTCTTATAAGTCAAGCCAGACCCTAAAAGTCAAAGATTGAAATCGTCATTCAAAATTTCGAAAATTCTCGGATGTTACACTAGGCTTGGCAAAGGATCAAACCTCCACCGCTAGGTGCAAATATTATTCATTACTATCTAAGAGGTCTTTTAAAAGGGTTGTGAGGTGTAGGTGTAAGATAACATATAATGGAAATGGAAACGGATGGGATACATTTGGGAGGCTTTGGGTGAATGTAGAGTGGAAGGGTTATCTAATTATTTTTACGAATACACGCTGGTTTGGTTGCTAAGCCAAGACTCCGACGAAGATGTACAAACTCTACATAACTCTACATCAATCTCTTTTATTTTGAAGACATAATACATCACATGGGGTTTATAACACGTACCCCTACACTTGAGCTTTTACATGCTCGATAATTACAATCTAACTAATGACCCGATTTGAGGTGGATCAAAATAACATGGATATCATTTGACAAACATATGGGGGGTATTGACTTAACTTTTATTCCCCATTCTTCCGTGAAATATATATTACCATGAATCCCAATCGTCCCAAAACTGTAATTACAAGGATAAGGGCTTAACAACCATGTACTCGAATAATTAACTCGGGTTATCATAATAATGTACTAAAGGTGAGTACATATAAGGTAGGCTAAGGCTTTTTGGGTGTAACGATTAGTTTAAGGGCGTCAATGCTCTTCATTAATAGTCCAGATTAACCAGAAAATTACGAGAACCGTGAAAAATGAAAGGCTCGAAGGGTTGTACTAGGGTATCCTACACAAAAGGTGAGTGGATGGCAAGGGTGTGGGATAGTTATATGATCGGTGTGACCAAAATAACAACTACTGGTTTAAAACATGGGTTATGCCTAATGTCTCGTATCAAGTAAATCCTAATACTTACTTTGCGGTCTCGAGATGCATCACTAAAACAAGTTCTAGAATTTCATATACTACCGGTACACTCATATGAATTTTACTAACACCAGACATTCTAAAAAAGGCGACGAAGACCACACGTACACATCCGTAACGACGGAATAGACACATGTGACTGCTCACTCTTTAACTCAAACCAGGTAAAGATAAAATAATCTTGGGTTATCGACGATAGGCACCTGAATTCCTAAAGATCTAAGGGCGAACCTTACATTTTGGGGTGGAATTTTAAGGGTTATTGTGCTAGTCATATAAATTTCTATCCATGAGACGCTAGTAATACTTGGTTTTCGTTAGTATGTGTCATAAAAAAAATTCAATTTTGGGAAAAATCACCCTTTTATGCTATGTTTTGATATATGTTAGCCTCAATTTATTGAGTCGAACAAGGAAGCTCGGTCACTCTATGATGGAGCTTCGGTCTTTAATTAACTAATGTTGTAATAAGATAATATCGGGAATCGGGCTCGATAGATAATCTAATATTGTATATGTTTTGGGTTTAATCCCAAACAAAACCCGAGCCCGGGTCCTAGTTAAATATCCCGCGCGTCACATTAAATGTGTAGGGGTATATATATATTTAGATATTTTCTAAAATATCTAAATATATATAGATATTTTCTTATTTAGAAAATATCTAATTCTCATAAATCAAAATTTCTTTTCCATCTCTTTTCTCTCAACTCTCTCTCATCTCTCTCTCATTTTCGTCTCTCTCTCTCTCTAGTTTCTTGGATTCGTGGTTCGGGTTATGAAGTGAAGTGTTAATCGGGTTCCTACAATTGGTATCAGAGCCTCGGGTGGATTTCGTGGTTTATTTTGTTGTTATAAGCCTATTGGAATCGGCAGTTTGGAAGCGTTCGTTTTGGTGATACTCGGGTGAAAAGAAGAGAAAAAACGAGCAAAAAGACGTTAGCACCGAACTTGGAAAAAACGTTACGATCGAATGAGTGCGAAAAATGTTTGGATCGAACGAGCGAAAAAAACGTTACGATCGAACGAGTGCGAAAAACGTTATGATTGAATGAGCGAAAAACGTTTGGATCGAACGAGCGAAAAACGTCACGATCGAACGAGCGGAATCGAACTAGCGGATCGAACTAGCGGATCGAACGAACGGATCGAACTAGCGGATCGAACTAGCGGATCG
>BQNB010044980.1:0-33500 GCA_026074375.1 Tanacetum coccineum
CAATATTTGTTATTTTGGAATCTTCCAAGGTAACAAACTCTTTATATTCTAAAGAACCGATCAAGGCGTGGGATCAACACAAACAGTGGACAATAGTGCAATATGATAGTGAATATATATGCAAACAACCATAGCATCCCCGCTAATCAATCACCATATGTCACTTACGTACCTAAAGGGCCTACCAGCTGGAGCACTAAATTAGAGCAGGACCATACACAAACTAGGGTAGGCGTACCCATCCGATCCAATAATCACACAAATACTGGGTAGGCATACCTATCTGATCCAAACAATCATGCAACACATAATATTCACATAACAGTCATAAGCACATATCTTGTCCCAAAAACAAGACCACATTTCGTACAGTTCAATTCAAAACAGTTCAAAACACATTTGAGTATCATTTTCCCCTAACAGAAAAAGACAATAAAAATGGGGCTACAAGAACTCACCTCAAGCAAGTCTTTAGCAACCAAATCTCAATCACACAAGCAAATGCAACGACGCCCGCACACGACCTAGTCCAGTTAATGTCCAGTTTAATGTCCATTTTAATCATTCAATTTCAACACAGTTCTTCACGTTTTGATTCTAGGAGTCTAGACGCGTTATACAATTACCCGAACTATTTAGTGCGTTGTGATGTGTCTTGACGGACATATTCACCACAATCTTCTCAAGGCCTATTACTCGACTAATACAGAATTATCTTTAGGGAAAATAGATAAGTAATATAAAGTAATTTATTTATAATTAATAATTAAAAATATATCTACATTAAGTCAATTCGGCTAACCTTAGTCACGTGAAAATATATATTAAGGGTTAAAAATGGAACGTTTACTCATATAAACATATTTGAGAAGTTTCGAGAAAGATTATATTTGTCGTCTTCTAGTGAATTTATTAAATAAATAAAATAATAAAATAATATTTTATTATTGAAAATTCAAAATCATGTTTTAGGTAAAATTTCTCAGTATAAACTTTATACGAAATTTTGACATGACCCGTACGCTCATACAACGTTTCCCAATGTTTTTAACCTTTATTTCAAACACTTTTTAAACTTTTGACACTTTTCAAACAAAATTCCAAAATCTTGATCTTTAACGTTTACTAAAACGTTTTTCCCAAAATACCGTTCAATAGCACTTCGTAAATACATTTCACTTTCAAAAAGTCTGTCAAAATTCTTGTAATGACTAAATATCGCTTATTGGGCTTTAAGGCCCAATAAGGGTCCATTAGGATATTTATAAGTCCAAAATACGATTCAATTCTAAAACCAAGGTCCATTTATATACATAAGCTCATACCAATAAGTAGAAAGTAATCCGGAGCACAATAAGCCCTCCCATTAAGCCATGGCTTAAATAGATTTATTGGGTCGTGAGTCCATAAGCTTCACAATACATATATTAAGCTTGAAAATAAGCTAATAAGCTACGTATCGCATTTGGTTACTACCATAAGGTATAAAAATAGTTCACAACATACGCCATACCACGTAAATAATCAAAACACACTTCTATGTGTTTTTCAAAATAAGCCGCGAGCCATAAGCTCATTATAAGCCACGAAATAAGCCCAACATAAGCTATACATGCTATTATAAAAAAAATAAGCTATCTAGCAACATTTAGTATTCAACCATCACTACCACAACATTAAAACTAAAAAAACTTCTCTTTTTCTTCTTTAACTCCAACGAACCAAACACCCTTTATATATCCGTTTCGTTTCAAAAATCGATTTTTACGACGATCAACTTGTACAACTAACATCTCAATATAAACCCAAAAGGAAATACGAAATTTAAATTTGAAAACTTACAAGAAAATCTTCAAAATGTAGATTTTGACACGAACCGGACAACCCAAACGTTGTTTAAATGAATACCCGAGCACTAGAATCAACCCAATATATCACCAATCTTCATGTTTTTGATCAAAATTTCAAAAATAAAAGTGTTTGTGTGTGTGCTTTGTTCGGACGCCAAGAGGAGAGAAAGAGAGGAGATTTTTTTGTGAAAATGATCTATGTGTTTCAAAAATGAAAGATGGAATATTAGTATGTACAATCCTTAGACAACCATGCTAAAAAAAATCCTCCTTGTCTCCTCTTGGACTCAAACCGCGGGCAAGGATCCTGGGGGTTCGGGTTCTTCTTTTCATGTCGGGATCACTTAAAAGCTGGTAAAACTCAACCGTAAAATACTCCCCAAAGTTAATTAGCATTTTTATTCACCTTAAAAATACTTTTCCATTAACCTAGAGTATTTACATGACATATTTACACTTTAAACCCTTCAAAACTCATTTGGACATTAACGGACGTGTCGGGACTCGTTTTTCAGCATTTCTCAAAATTCACGGATCAAACCACCCGGAATACAAATAACGTAATAATACCTTCCAAAAGGGATAATTAATCACAATAAACCATAAATTACCACAATTCTCAACAAAATCACCACCGTCAACACGGTACATTATCTGAATAAACTGACGAAAGTCAAATAGTCAAAGGACTAAAATGAAATATTCAGAACACAAAAAGGGCAAAGGTTACAAAAAAAGGTAACAAGTGTACTAGTGTTCTTAGTAGTAATATCTAAGGTTTTTGGAAGTGATTTGGAAGCTTGGGTGTTAGTTTAGCAAAGGTTTTTACAAGAAGAAAGTTAGGGTTTTTGCAAGAAGATTTGGGTTTTCTTGAAAGTATTTTGGGCTAAATACTTGTAGTTGATTTGGTTATCATCTTCATACATATTCATTAAGGTCTAAATAAAACTCTAATCTTTCTAATTATTCAATTTCATATTTTATATCTTTTTATTACTTTAATCACCACCTAGGGTTTGTTTTTATGGTTTATAAAATGATACAAGCATATATGAGATTTAAATGTACATGTATTTATAGTGAAATAATCATTTAAAATGCAAGAACACACTTTATATAAGTGTTGGATAAATTATATATTTAGTTTATAAATTTATTTGTTGAAAGTTTAATTACAAAAGTTATATATAAATTATCATGAGGACTTGGTACTTGGACAAGAGTTATGGACATGAATATGAGGACCCTAAATATATAAGACATATGATACAAAAATAACTTGAAGGACTTAAAAAAATTTAAACCAAGGAATGATTTATAAAACTAGATTTATAAGGTATATATAGGGACTGTTTTGAGCTTACTGTGTGGATTTAAACTTTTATAAATTTTGGAAACATTTCATTAAAATAGTGCATATTATGAGGATCGTAAGCATATAAAGAACTCAAAAAACCGAGCTATAACGAAAATGTTATGACATTTACAAGGTTACGCTAATTAATTATATAAAAGTGTTTTTATAAAAGTTATTTTATTAAAATAGCTACTGTTTATATTATTATAATATTTAATGTATATTATACATTACATATATATATCACTACATATATATATACATATCTATAAATATACTTTATATTTATTAGTATTTATTTATATATATATAATATTAACTACTATTTATATATATATATAATTAATATATAATATATATACATACAATACTATATATGTCATATATTAATATATATATATTGGGCTCATTTTTTGAGATGTTGGAATTAAAGATAAAATTACACTTTTGATGATGTAATAATAGAATATACATAGATTTAGGATCAATATGCATAGAAGGAAATAGTGCAGGGACTACTATTGTATTTATAGTGTACTTATTTACATCTTTAAGTATAAATAAGGCATTAGGCCACCATAATGATGTAATTCTCCACATCAAGTCATTTGTATCAATATCAAATGAGAAAAGGTTAAAAAAATCTCTCTCTAAACACACACACTAATTACACCTTCATTTACACACATTAATTCATCAATCAAGATCTTATTGCTTAATATGTGGTATAAAGAGCCAATGATTTTGGATTAGTGCTTATTCTAGTGTTTGATTGTGTTTGTGAGATTAAGAATTTGCTTATTTCTGTTTATTCGTGCTTATCAACTTATTTTTTAGCTTATTTCGTATTCTTATTGCTTATTTCAAGGCGTATTTGTGTTGATTTTATGTTTTTTTCTATGTAATATGCTTAGTTGAAGACTGATTTGATAAATTTGTGCTTATTCGGGGCTAAATGCTTATTCTGTCAGCTTTTTCTGACGAGATTTAGCTTAATTCGTGTGTTGATTGCTTATTCTCTTAGCTGATTAAGACGTTTTCAGCTTTTTCAAGTTCTTATTGAGACGGCTTATCTGCTTATTAGTTTTCAGCGCTTAATCGGTTCATTTTCAAGCTTATTCAGTCATTTTGAGCTTATTCAGACAAAACTGCTTTTTCTAGACCTGGATAGTCAAATCTGCTTATTTTGTGCTTAATTCGTTGCTTAAATGATTTAAATCTGCTTATTTTTTGCTTAAAAATAGCTTATTTTATTTTTTGGATCAATAAGCAGATTTGTAACAGATTTTGAACTGATTCTGTAAATGACTTTTCAAAAAGTTTAACTTTCTTTTTTTGGTCAAAAACGCATTTTTGGGTATAAACGTGTTACTGTTCACGCGCTTTCAGGTTACTCTTCACGCGCTTTCAGTATATGCGTTTTTCAGCTTGGTCAAATCTAGTCAAAATGTATTTTGGTAACCGTTTTTAGGCGATTTATACAAGGTATATAGGGTGATTTATACAAGGTATATAGGGCGATTTATACCAAGTATAAAAGGCAATTTATACCAAGTATAAAGGACGATATATACCAAGAGAATTCGGTGATTTATACCAAGTGTATAAGGCGATTTATACCAAGTACATAAGCCGAACTATACCTTGTTTAACCAAAGTCAAAACAAAAAAGAAGGCATATAGAAGAACATATCAGATTCAAAACAAAAAAAATCTTAAAAGAAAATTAGATAGATCTCAGTGTAGTTTTCTTGGGTTTCTCATTCGATAATAAGATCTTTAAAGATCCAATCACCCAAAAATAAAATCATCACAGATCTAGATTAAATAATAATAAAAAAGGACAATAACCAACTCAGTCTAATCTAGATCTACAACACAACCCAAACCCTCCTCATCAACATCAACAAATTCGACTCTATCTAATTCCCATCATTCTCTTTATCTCAATCACTCATACCAAACGAAAAGTAATAGAAATAGATTAAAAAAACGATCTCAGTTTTGATTCGTTTCGTATCTCTTTCGAGATTTCAAGATCTAGTCATGAAAAACCAAATTCATCATCAATCGTTTTGAAGGCTTAACTTCTCAATTAATTTTCGAAATCTACAATAAAATATCAGGAAAATTATTATTCAAGACCATTCTTTGTTTCGGTGTGTAAACTTTAAACAAGAATGAAATTAAAAAGAAAAAGAAACTACCTACCTTCGAGTTTATGACACTAAGTGGGCTTCACATAGACTCATATTGTTGCTGTTGTGATTCGTGTATAGTAAGAGAAAGTAAACAACAAGTTGTATTTGAGTTTGATTTGTTGTATTTGTGTGGCGTCTAATTTTTTAGTGTTGGTGCATTTTAGATTGGGAGATTTTTGAGAGAAATAATAAAGACTGAAGGTGTGATAGCGGAAGTAATAAGATTTAGGGTTGAGTTGTGTGACTTAGTGGTAGTTTTATACTAGGTTAGATTTAGGGTTTTATCAATTTGTGTGGGCTTTAATCATCTATTCAATTTTTTTCTTTCTTTTGTGATGTATTTGTTATTTGCTTGAATTTGGGCTAGTTGATTTTCTTCTATCGAATATTAAGGGCTTTTAGTTTGGCAATAGAAATTTTGTCAAGATTTTAGGCCTAGTAATGTTGATGTGTGTATTAATTTTTTTAGTGAGATAAATTTGTAATAAAAAAAATAATAAATAATAGTTGTGTGCTAGTCTACGATTTTAATAGTGGGTCGATAATTCGTAATTGATTGATATTTTGTGTTAAATTTTTAAAGATTATTTTTGTTAGTCTACGATATTTTTCTTGCGAATTAAATAAATTTTTGTTAGGACTTACGAGAGTAAAGGTCAAAGTTCTGCCATGAAAAAGTCAAAGTACTGCTAAATGAAAGATCAAAATACTGTCTGCGTAGAAGTGAAAAGTCAAAGTACTATCGTTATTATAGGAACTATAAAGTTTAAACGGTTGTTTTAGCATTTATCTTGTAACAGTTATTAGTGATAAGCATCAATTAGTATTTGTGTTATTCAGGGACTGTATACCTACTAGTGGTTATCCTTATGTTTATAAAAGGACCCCTGGGAAGGCTTTAGAAGATATAACAAAAATACACGAATCATTAGTATTGTATTGTTAGGGATCTGCAACTTAGGCAGATTCAAAAGGTTTATAATAGAAATCGTTTAAGAAACTATTGTGTGTTCTTCTTGATATTGTTAATTAGTTTCCGCATAATTAACAATATTATATCAGTGTTACATTGCTACTAACTTGGATTTATTCAAGGAGGTAACATCCTTTACAGGTTAAAGGGTTAGTATACTAAGGTACAACGATCCTACAAGTGGTATCAGAGCCTGTGTAAAGACTCTGATCAAGAAGAACTTTTATCGTTTGAAATTTTTCCAAAATCCAAAAAGATGTCTGAAACTGAACCAATCGTTCCCACCTCGTCAGTCACTGCACTTAGAATCCCTATAATCAAGAAAGGTGAATATGACCTATGGTCCATGAAGATGCGACAGTATATTGCTATCACTGATCACATACTATGGGACATAATCACCAATGGAAACCAAACCACAACTGATCCTGCATCTCCCTCAGTGTCTGCACCAAAGACTTCGCTTGCTGCAAACGCAAGAAGAAACAATGAGAAAGCCCTTAATATACTGCTTTCTGCCATACCTGATAGACATCTTCTCAGTTTTCATGATGCTGTAGATGCAAGATCTTTATGGAAAGCCATAAAAGCAAGATTTGGAGGAAACGAAGCATCAAAGAAGATGCAAAAGAATCTGTTGAAACAACAATTTGAGACATTTACTATTGGATCTAGGGAAGAACTAGATTCAGCATACGAAAGGTTTCAGCATATGTTTTCGGAATATTAGTTAGCTTATGGTGATTAATTGAGCGAGCTTGTAGGGATTATTCGTTGAGTATCGGGATATTTGTTCTAGACAAGATGAGTCGAGATGTGATTACGGTTTCGACAATGCGGATTCCGTTGTTGTATCGAGGTGAATATTCTCAATGGAGTGAACGATTTATGAACTATCTTGAAGAGCAAACGGATGGGGAAACAATGATTAATTCTATTAAGAATGGTGAACACCCATTGCCTGTTGTTGCTCAAGTGTCACTTAATGGAACTGCACCGAATGCACCTCCTACTCTTAAAGATCCCAAATTTTAGACTACTGAAGAGAAAAAGACTCGAAAGATTGATCGTCTTGAAAGATCTCTTTTGATTCAAGGAATTCCAAATGACATTTATTCTCTTATTGATAGCAACGATACCGCTAAAGATTTATGGGATGCTCTTGAAAGGCAGATGCGTGGTTCTGAGTATGGTAAAAAAGATAGGAAAGCTTCAATTTTGTATGAGTACGAGACTTTCAGAGCAACTGAAGGAGAACAATTGCTTGATGCTTATCTTTGTTACTTACAAGTGATTAATGATTTGAAGAAGTGAAGTTATGATGACATCAAATAACGTCACATTTATACCATCATTTATCCCGAATAAACTAACCACTTTTGTATAATTATTGCAATAATATGTACTTAATTGTTTAAAAATGTTATTTGTGACAACCATGACTTGAGCAGGTTAGTCAAACCGTTAGTGTTGACTATGTGTCTGTTGCAAAGTATGGTTTATGTGATTCTATGTGTTTATATGTGTTTTTATGTGTTTATGAGCTTTTGGTAATCAATCTATTGAGTGTGATCATCTCAATGAGATTAGAATGATGGGTATCTCTAGCTTTTGATGGCTACCAAATCTCAGAGGTACCTTCTGTTCCAAATGTAGTAAATCTTATAAAAAGTTGCTTGAAAGCTATCAAACTGAAAGAGATAATTTTCAAAGAGCTAGGACTGAAATTCTAGGATATCAAATGAGCTTAGAGTCATTAGAGGTCATGCTTAAAACCATGAAAGATATGAATATTGCATGGGGTGATAAGTTTATGAACAAATGGGAATATGCTTAAAAATAAGAGATTTGAAACTAGAAGAAAAACAAAAGGAATTAGATCAAGCCTTAAAAGAAAGAGATGATTTCAAAGTAAAACTTGAGAAATGGTCAAATGCTTCAGTACTTCAAAACGAAGTCCTAAACAAACAAAGATATGTGTCTGATAAGTCATGTATAGGATTTGGGATTGAGTCTAGTGACATTTCATCTGGGGATGAAACGTTGACTGATTCTACATATGAAAACTTCAAAAGAGAAAAAAGGCCTACAAAGCAGAGTACCTCCCTTAAAGGTACAATTATTCCACTAGGGCAAATGTCTCCTTTACAGGGGATAGATGAACTAGCCATTAGGAATTAAGTTGTAATCAGAGAAAACAAAACACTAGTCAATCAGGCAATTGATAGAATAAAGTCATATCTGAAGATTGGGTTGAGTGTGATGATGAAGGGACTGATGATTTCCAGAGAGTCAAAAGGAATCTTGCTTTTAATCTCAGAAAATAGTGAATCATCTTTTGAAAACAGGTCACCAAACAGTCAAAACAGTGTTGGTCAAGAATTCTAGGCAAAGGGACTTGGGACAAATGGTGGGTTAATTTATGTTTTGTATCGGTCTACAGTCCTAATCATCTTATTTAAGGACTGCAATCTACATGAAAGAAACCTTCCAACACACCCAAATCATAAATCTAAGGGAACACAGGGTTCAAGGGAAACAAGACCAGTTTGGAACAACATCCAAAGAGTGAACCATAGTAATTTCGCAAGAAACTCTAGGAACCCTCACCAAAGGAGATCCTTTATTCCATCAGCAGTACTTACAAGGGATGGGTTGATAAGTACTGCTAGACCAAAAATGACACAAACAGTACCTTCAAAAAGTACTGCTAATGTGACTTATCAAGGTACTGCTAGATCTAGAGTACCACAGGCAGTACTTTCACGAAGTACTGATGGAAGTTATTATCCAAGGATGGAATAGTAAAGACCAAGAATCTAAAGTTACTCACCGTCATCGTGTCATCTATAAAGGATCTCATAGACACAAAAGACCCAAGAAAATTGTTAAATCGATCTGGGTAAAGAAAGGAAGTACTGTTGGATCCCAAGCAGTACTTCCACAAACTGTCAAAAAGAGTGCAATGATAAATCCAAAACAAACATGGAAACCAAAAGGGAAATATCTAGATTCTGTGAATAGGGGTAATGGATCTTACACACTCAAGCAATTTGAGTTATGTAACTCCATTAGGGGTATCCAAGTCAGTTATGACTTGGGGCTCCCTAAAAGAGTCTAATTCTTTAACTTGTTTGTACAGGGCAATCCAGAAGAAGATCTCAAGGACTATGTTATCATTGACAGTGGATGCTCTTCCAGGAAGTATGGACAGGAGACAGGCAATGTTGTTCTGATTTTAATGAGTTCAAAAGGTGGTTTTGTTTGTAGGCCTTTGGAAACGACTCTAAAGGTGGAAGAATCTCAGGAAAAGGAACCATTAAGACATCATGCTTAGACTTTGAGAAAGTTAGCTATGTGGAAGAGCTCAAGTTTAATCTTTTATCTGTTTCTCAAATCTGTGATAAGAAGCACAATGTTCTATTCACAGATATAAAGAATGTCTTATCCCTTAATCATTTCTCCAAAGTTCAAGTTTGTTGATGAAGATCTGGTAATTCTTAGAGCTCCTAGAAAGAATGATGTCTACAGCCTGGATCTAAAGAACATTATTCCTTCTGGTGGAATCACTTGTTTGGTTGCAAAGGCAACAGAGGATGAAGCTGTCCTACTGGCAAAGAAGACTGGGCATGTCAAATTCAAAAAATATCACAAGTTGGTTAATGGGCAATCTGGTTAGGGGTTTACCTTCAAAGACATTCAAGCTTGATCACTCTTGTGTGGCATGTAGAAAGGGTAAACAGCACAGGGCATCTTGCAAGAAGATTGAGGAAAGAACTGTCAGAGAACCTCTTGAATTGCTACATATGGATTTGTTTGGACCTGTTTCAGTGGAGAGTGTAAATAGGAAGAAGTACTGCTTGGTGGTCACTGATGATTGCAGCAAATTCAGTTGGGTGTTTTTCTTGGCCTACAAGGATGAAACATATGATATGCTTCATGATTTGATTGTGGGTTTGGAAAACAGGCTAAGACATAAAGTGAAGACCATCAGGATGGTGGATCATTGGAACAGAGTTAGAATCAACTTATGAACGAGTTTTGTGCAAGAAAGGGAATAATGAGGAGATATTATTGCAAGGGAAACAGAAATCGTTGACTAGTACTTTCCTCTAAGTACTGGCTAATACACCTCCTCATAAGTACTGGGCATTATACCTAAGAATTCTGATGATGATTACTACAACAGATGGTGTTTTCTCTACCAAACTCTTTTGATGCTGTGGAAGGCAGGAGTAGCTGACTACAAAAGACTTGGTTTCTACCATTGTTGTTCCTCTACTCCCACACTTAGAATCATAAAGTTCATCCTTAAAAATGTCAAATTATTGGCAAAGAGTACTGATGGGGTTCAAACAAGAGAAAGCTTCAAGACGTCTTTCAAATCACATCATGCATTGCTGTCTTTCATATACAAAGCAAATAGAACTAACCACAAAGATCAGCTAAAAAATTGCTTGTTTGCTTGTTTCTTTATCTCAAGGGACCAAGAAAGTTCTCTCAAGAACCTTAGCTGAATGAAAGTTGGGTTGATAGCGATGCAAGGTCAGAAATGCTTCAATTCAAGTACAAGAGGTGTGGGTTGTTTTATGGACCTTCCAGGAAGGCAAGAGGTGATTGGAACTAAATGGGTTTTTAGAAACAAGAGAGATGAACGGGGTACTATTATCAAGAATAAAGCACGACTAGTTGCACAAGGGTACAGACAAGAGGAAGGTGTGGATTATGATGAAGTGTTACGGCAACAGTTGCCGAATTGAGCAATAAGACTCTTGTTGTGCATTTGCATCTTTATGGGCTTCATTGTCAGATCAGATGGATGTCTCAAGAGTGCATTCTTATATGGCAAACATCACTAGAAAGAAGTGTTGTATGTATACTGCCTCCAGGTTTTGAAGGATCATGCCTCATCCAACAAGGTCTACAGAGTTGTCAAGGCACTTTATGGCCTGCATCAAGCCCCAAGAGCATGGTATGAAAGACTTTCCACTTTTCTTTTGAAGCATGGATATAGGAGAGGGGCTATTGATAAAACTCTGTTTATTAAGAAGGTAGAAGAGATATCATGTTGGTACAGGTATATGTTGATGATATCATCTTTGGATCTACCAAGTCTTCTATGGTGAAGGATTTTGACAAGATTCTTATGCAAAATGGAATTCAAGATGAGATCCATGGGTGTGAACTCACATTTCTTTTGGGGGGATTCAAGTCAAGCAATCCTATGGTGTTTTTTCTAGTCAAGACAAATATGTGAACGATTTTCTCAAAAGTTTTGACTTTAGAACACTTTAAGCCAGCAACACTTCCAATTGAAGCTCATAAATTCTAGGAAAAGATGAAGAAGGTGAAGATGTTGATGTACATCTTAACCAGGGTCTATATGATTGGGTGTCTCTTGTACTAACTGACTTCTAGACCAGACATAATGTTTGTGTTTGTCTGTGTGCAAGATTTCAAGTCACTCCAAAGGTGTCTCATCTACATGATGTTCAAAAGAATCTTTAGGTATTCAAACTCAACCTAATTTTGGGTTTATGGTATCCATAAAGACTCTCCTTTTCATTGGAAAGCTTTGTCGGATTTAGTGATATGATGGGGACAACCATCGACAGAAGATCAACTTCAGGAGGATGTCAATATCTTGGCAGAAGACTAGTTTCTTGGCATGCAAAGAAACAAACAATTGTGGCTATCTCCTCTACTAGGAAGCGAATATGTAGCAAGCTGCAAAGTTGTTGTGCTCAGGTTCCTTTGGATGCAAAATCAACTACTTGATTTATGGAGTATAAACTTCATGAACACTGAAATCCATATAGACAATGAGAGCACATTTACATTGTGAAGATCCTGTTTTTCACTCGAAAGACCAAGCTTATCAAATTACGACATCATTCATTCGAGATTGTTATGAGCAAAGGCTCAATAATGTGGTCAAGTTCATATCTGATGACAATGTAGCAGATTTACTCACAAAGCTTTGACTTGCAAGATTTAACTTTTGAGTGGTAAACAATTGGGATGATGAACCCATAGCTATTCTTTGAGGGCGAGGTTCACATTATAAAGTACTGGTGATCAAGTAAAAGTACTGGATTTGGGTAGGAATGGATATTTGGGAAGCACTCTCACTACATTTAAGGGGAGGATATGAATGCTTTTTCAGTGGTTTGATGATTTGAAGAGATAGTTTGCAAAGTTGAAGGGTTGTCGTTGCACATATTTGAGTTGGACTTCTTTTTGTGTTGAAAGTACTGCTAATTCAACTCAAAGGTCCACCTATTCTTATATTTCCTTAGTTCGTCAATTGTTTTTGGAACAAGCAGTTAGAGGGGGTGGTAGACAGACATCAAGATTATATCCATCAGTTTCACTTCCTTCTAAAGTGTTTACATTCATAGGAAGCTAGGCACTAGTTCTCATGAGGATTACTCCTTGACTCAATCTATGTTTAGAAGTAGTCACAGCATTGGCGACGGCCAGCAAGATACAAAGTACTAGTCCTCATTCTAGGGCTGCAAGTTAAGCAAGGGCTATGCGAAAGGCACTCCAATCAAAGTGACTGCTCATTCAAAGTTACTGCTTCAGTACTAGGTAACAGTTCTTCCAGGTTTATGCTACCTCTAAAGGGTCATGCTGAAATACAAAAGGTCTATGCTGACTTCCAAGGTACGGCTGGAACCTCATGACTGCTGCTTCTATTCTAAACTCCCAATGATTTTACCCTCTCCCATGCAGTGTTTTCAAACGTCTGGTGGAGATGAGACCTTTTGATATTATATGCTTTGATACAGGGAATGTTAAGAGACTCAAAAGGCAAACCTTTCTAAGTTAAACAAATACTCAAGCCTGCTCAAAAGCCAAGCTCAAGAAAACTGTCCAAATTGTAGCTCCACGGGTCAAGCAAATCATGCTTTTTGGGTAGAGGAATCAAAAACCTTTAAGAAGCAAAAGGGACGAAAGGAAAGAAGCATAAGAAGAAGTGTCTTCAGTCAATTGGGGATGAATAAGGATGGAAGGAAACTTTGTCGAGATCACAATGTTCAAGGAGAGATACAACACATCTTTCTTGATGATATGATGATCCAAGATGTGCTGTTACTCCTATGTGGAAAGAAAAGTTGATGAGATCTGAAGAAGTTAATAATGAGGAGAAAGAAGCTTCTAATGTAAAGATGTGGAGAAACAGAAGAATTGGATTTGGGAGACACTCAAAGTACTGACTAGGACAGTGGTAATATTGATCCAAGGACCCTAACTTAGAGATTGAAGCAGGTCCTTCTAGCCCCTCGTCCAATTTCAAGTATGGACTCTTTTTTTGGGAAGAACAAAATAATGATGCTGAAGTTCTTTGTCTCAATTCTAGACAGAGGTTTGTGCATTCCTGGTCCCACCAAACTCATACCCTCAACAGCAAACTCAAGGTTATACTGATTCCTAAAGATAAAGGCAATAGGATATGGTTGAAAGAACCTAAAAAGAATGAAATTAACCCTTCAACCCAATCAGAGCCTTGGAATACTACAAATGATGAGGAGGTTGCTAGAAAAATTCAAGCTGAGTGGGATGCAGAAGAAGAAAGAAAGAGGTTTGAAGAATTGAAGAAAACAAAGCCAAAGACTACTTTGAGGAAACCTACTTCTCTTGCTCAAGAAAGAAATCAAATGATGAGTTTCCTAAAAGGTCAAGGATACAAAAATTTGCAAAAAAAATTAAGTATCCACAGATGAAGGAATTATATGCGGGGGGGGGGTCAAAGTTAAGCATTCTATTAAAGGGACATCTTCAAAGAACTTTGTTCCAAATGGATTAAGAGAAGAAAGGGATGATCGTTGAAGGAAGAGATGCAAAAAAGTCCTCTTAAGGAAAAGGACAAGCTACAATTTCTGAAGAAAATGCCATCAAAGAAGCCTAGTTAAGACAGAAACATTTGATGAGCTCATAAAATTATCTTAGGGTGTTGACTTTGAAAAGAGTGTACATGATTAAGTGTCAAGATGGAATCTCCATGATTAAAGAGATCCAAGTTATTGATTCACCTGATGGAGAGTATCTCATCATTACAGGCAAAATAAAATCACTTCAGGGTCTTTTGATCTTTTATGGGAAGATACTACATGTTCTAGATGACAGGATTTTATTTCACCTCTGATCGAGTGGTTGTATGACTATTATGAGCACATTCTCCAACGGCTTAGGTTTGATGCCTTCTAGGTGATCTATAAACTTATTTGGGAGACGAGCCTGGAATCAAGTGATGATGACTTCTGGAAGGATCAGAAGAATGGGAAATCATAAGATGGAGGGTTTCATGACATCTTTTCAGGAGTTCATACAATAGAGATAGATGATGGCACATGATTCAAATGCTGGCTGATGAATGAAGATATCCTCTATCAAGAGAGTTGATGATAAGGATGCTAGATCATGGCATGGAAGTTGAAGATGAGACTGAGACCGCTATTACTTTGATACATCTGTTCATCTTGTGGACAACTGAAGATGGTGACAATTCTTAAACAACTGGTATGATTTATCAAAATTTTCTTTTTATATATCTTTTACCTTTGATAGAAGAATTAATGTGAACAAAGCAGTTCTTGTTAAAGTACTGCTAGTGTAAAAACAAACGTACCTTGATGAAGTATGCTAGTTAAAAAGTTGTTTTTGAAAATGTAGTGACGATTTAAGTGTGCAAAAGATTTTAAGGCGACAGATATTTGATTATCAAACTGTTTTTAAGGATTGAGTGTTGGTAAACACCACACAGCAATGGTATCAATTCACATGTCTCAACATAAGAATTGACCTAGTCCAAATTCAACGTTTTGGTAAAGACCCTCTCAAATACTCTGTGATGGTTGACAATTTACCAAAAGAATTGTATGGTGTCAATACACCATGGTATAACACTGAATTATGGTACTCCAAAGCAAACGGTTTTTGTAAGATGAGTCAAATCCGTTGATAGCTTATAGTTTGCTCAAAACTAGATGGTTCTAACTCACAATGTTTTATTACTGAGAGTTGACTAGTTTCCAGTTGCAATAGGCTTAAGGTAAAGACTAATTAAAATCCGTTTATGGTTATAATGGACTTCCAAAAGTCATATGTATTCAACTACACTATGATTCATGTTCTGAGTGTTGATGTGGTTTTCAGTTCACAGGATTTTACCTTTCTAGGTACCAAAGACTGACTAGCCCAAGATGTGAATGGCTACTTGGTAAAGGCTCATACAAATCAATTCATGTTGTTGCGAAGACATGTTGCTGTGAGGAACAATTTCTGTTTTGATGCAAAAGAAAAATTTTGTGAAGGAAAAATGCTTTATTTCAAGGATATCAAACAGATTGTGTTCAAGCATACTGCTCAAAGGATGAGTTAAAAAGATTGAGGCATGTTAATGCTTAAATGTCAGACAGACTGATGCTTAACTAAGAAGACCAACTATCAAGAAACTTGAAGTCAAGCAAGTAGAATTCAAGTTAGGGGAGGATTGTTGGGAAATACAAGTCAAAAGGTCAAAGTACTGCTAAATGAAAGATCAAAGTACTGCTAAATTGAAGTTCAAAGTTACTGACAGTAAAAAGATCGAAGTACTGGCCTGGGATATAGGAACTATTAAAAGTTTAAACGGTTGTTCTTAGCATTTATCTTGTAACAGTTATTAGTGATAAGTATCAATTAGTGTTTATGATATACAAGGATGCTACATTCTACTGAAGGTTATCCTTATGTTTATAACGGATCTTAGGAAGATAGAACTAGAGTGATATAGAAAAAAAACACGAGTTAAGATTTTATTATTATTGTATTAGGGGATCTGCAAGGTTAGGTAGACAGATTCAAAAGGTTATAAAGAAATCGTTTGAGAAACTTTTGTGTGTTCTTCTTAAGTTGCTGCCAATAGATTCGCAGAGTTGTCAGTATATCAGTGTTTCATTAAGGAATAACGATCCTACATGGGCCAACTGGTTTTCCCTCATCCTGTTTGCAAGCATGAAAACTTTGGATTAGGTCAAACCACTCCACTTCAGCTTGTTTCTTAAACATGGATTTAAGCTTCTGAAGCATTTCATAACATGGGGAATTTTCTAATTGTCTTTAAAGTTCAGGAGTCATACTTCTGAGCATAAGACAAGCCACCTCATTATGAATCATATACGCAATACCACGTGAACAGTACTCAGAATAATCGGTAAATTTGGGTGTGAAACAGGGGAAATATGTTGTTCAATGATAAACAATTTCATTTTCAAACTATTAAGAACTAATTAAGTTTTGACAAAACCAGTCATTGAAAATTTTTTTAGAAATTTCAAACATTGACCTAAAAGCCGAATGGTTGATGTTTTATACAGGTAGTGCCATTTACAAAACATAGTAAAGTTCAAGAATTAGTATTTTCAATAATACTCCTTGAAGAAAATTAACTACCCATGTTTAATCAAATAAACAATTAATTTTCTAAAGGCTAGGACCCCGCTTGACATACCACCACCACATCAGTTGATCTGCTAGTGATGGTGTATCCAAAAGGTAATTGACGATCAATAATTGCCACTGGTTGCATTCCTAGAGCCATATGAGACTTTCTTTATTACAATTAATTTTCTAGTAAGATGTTTTATCCATCTATGCCTCGATTAAGGTCTACCTAATAAAAAACCTGATTAAGTGTCCAAATCAAAACCTGTGATTGTGTAACCACTAAGTCTCATGAAAAAGTTATTACAATCACCTTCGGGATTTCGAATCTAACTACGTTCATGCATAGTAAAAATCATATACAAGTGTTTTTACGAATTTGGATGGTATACCTTTTTTTTTTAAAAGGTATATTTATTTGTCATGATAAATATGTACGAAAAAGCATGCATACATCTTCGTATCATAGATTTTAATAAAAACTTTACTTAATTAAGTTATTTATTACGGTATCGCATATTTTCTATACATCTAATGTATAAATAGTGTTACCTTTTTAAAATTTGACGATTCAACGTGTTTCTAAATATAAAGAATTATGTTTAATCATGGGAAAAGATTAAAAAATGGTGAAAAACGTGTACAAAGAAGCATGCAAAACAACTTTGTAGCATAATATTTAAAAAAACTTTAATAATGACACTGTAGTGACATGCCATAGTTCACGGTAACTCCAATATAACGCACAACGAAGCAGGGAATCAGGTCAGCATAAAGCGTATTAAAAACCTAAAATCTTTAGAAAAATCCTCCTTAAACTTCTCTTATAGTTTGTTCTAGTGGATGAGCCGTACTTCCCATGAGTCCATAGCGTCCAGTTTTAACCATTCAAAATAAAACTTTAATTTGGAAAACACATTATGAACTATAAATAGTCTATAATAAATCTGATTTCATAATAATTAGTCATGTTTATATTTATTTTTAAAAAAACCTTTTAATTTTCTCACAAGTCCAATACTTGAAATAAAAAACAATATAAACATAAAACTAACTCACATAACAATTATTTAAATAACAACACTAAACAATTAAGTCATGCAAATATTCATAATGATCCTAATTATCTAATAATTAAAACATGTATGTATCCATATAAGGCTCCTTCATCCTATAAACTCCGGCCACATTCATCGATGTAATCGATTGCGTAAGCCTTATACAAATACATACCACATAGCACATAAATTAACTTTTAGGCCCCATTAAGACATTGCCAAGGTCTTCCCTAGCTTTTAAAGTCGTGGATCGAAATCACATATATTTAATGTCTATGTTTTAATTCTTGATCATCATATTTGCATAAAAATTCATTAACAATTAACAAGATTAATATCACATATCACTCCATGATAAATTGCATGTATTTATCATGGATGCCGAATTTAACTATTAATACTAACATTAAAAAATGAATCAAGTTACCAATTAAACACATCAAGTTTTATTTATAAAATTGAATACAACCTAGAATTCGTCTAATTAATTTTATAACCATATAAAAAATTAAATCTTGATGCACAAAGATCGAATCTTGATGCAATGAATACGCTCCAAGGGCTCTAAAAAATCAATCAAGAACCCTAATTTTGTACAATTTTATTCTTGTAATTAAAAATTCATATACGATGGCTCGTGATGCCACTGTTGATATTTTACATCTATTTAACCAATTAAACATATCACAAGTACGCAGCAGAAAGATCAAACACGTATAGAACTTAAAATTAACAAGGGATTGAAGATGTGTACCTTTTAGCAATTAACGAAAACACTGTCTTCAATATACGCGTATGTATAACACCACGCAAAACCACAAAGGATCAAAAGTATAATCCCTCCAAGTTTACACACACAATACGTTCTTAGCAAACAACATGTATGCTAGTACTAGTAGTGGTTTAACCAAACGATAACCTTCATCTTTAAAACAATCAACATACGAACAAAACCTCTACGAACTTGGTATAAAACCACAAAACCAAAACCCTAAAGGGTGTTTGGTTTGATCGCATGTCAAGGGAAGGAAAACCAAAAACCTTAAAGGGTTTTGAGGTTCGGTCGAACAAGGGGAGAGCACAAGGAGATTTTTAGGGCTACTTTTATTTTTAGGCGACCCCTTTTTTTTTTTTTTTTTTTAGGGAGTTTTAGGGGTGTTTTAGGGATTACAAGTTATGAGCTAATGAAAGCCCCTAGACCCCTATTTATACATCTCTTAGCTTGGTGAGCAAGCAAGCTCTCCCACCTCCTTAGGAGGTGGTATTCGGCCGACTAGGAAAGGAAAGGGGGCAAACTGCACCCTTCCTTTATTCGGTTTTTACATATTAGTCCTTTTAACCTTTTAACGACTAATATTTATTTCTCGTTAAACATTTAACGATCGTTTGTTAAATCATTAATTAACATATTACCTTAATATATTAAATACGTTGTTCTACATATTAACGTGTGTGTCCCCTTAGGCTCGAATAAATTCTCGGACATACATAATTTATATTTGGACATATTCTAACAAAAAAAGTTCCTACGAAACACTTCTACTTTAACAAAATCATTTTAAGGGTAGATTTAATGAGTCAAGTATTCATGTGGGTTTGGATGTGACTCAGTATGAAGCGAGTTTCATCTTTAGATGCACTCAGAGTCTCATTGGTCATTTTGTAACATCTGAAAAAAATACTCATGTAACCGAGATAGGTAGGTGGTCTATTGATCCAAAAAGATTAATATAGTTGGGGAAAAGTTGGGAAGTTTAGGAAGTGTTGTGTAGGTGATTCTACATCCATGAGTTGTGAGTGTAAGATTGGTTTTGGTGGTTGGAGAGCTAGCTCCTCTAGTCTAGAAAAGTAAAGAAGTAGTGGTAGATTGGAGGGCCTTGGTGGTATATCATCCAAATTCTCAAAGTATAAATGAGGCAAAGTTGGTGATAGTGTGTTGAGAGTTAGTAAATGTGCTAGTGTTAGTGTGTTTAGAGAGTGAGTTCATGACTGTTGGAGGTTGTAGTGGTGGAAAAGAGTTCAAGGCTGTTGGAGTTGTTAGGTGTAGGTTTACATTTTATTTTGATTTTGATTTATTGTTATCAGGAATATTGTAACACCCCCAAAAATGGGTCGCATCTAAATATGTTTCTGGGAGCGTTACTTCATAATACCATTGCTCAAGTCATGAGAGAACGACCTCTAACTGTGTCGTTTGAAAAGAAATCTTGAATTATTTAGACTCCAATGCACATAAAGTAAGCCAAGTATCTAATCCACCTGAGAAAAACATACTTAAAAAGTGTCAACATAAAGTTGGTGAGTTCATAGGTTCTTGTAAGTATAAATGTTGAACTAAAGTTTGTAAAGTATGTATGACCGTTATCAAATCCTTGGTATGTTCTTCAAATATATATTGTTATAAATTTTAGAAATCAAGAGTTGTAAAGTATGTCATGACCATTTAAATCCCCTAAATATCACCAAAACATTTGTATAAGGTTGAAAATCAAAGGAGTTGTAAAGTTTGCATGACTATTTCAATCCCTATATAACACAAAAACGTGTGTTAATGATGTGTTTGCTTTCAAAGAGTTGTAAAATATGCATGACCATTTCAATCCCCAAATAGTCACAAAAGTTATGTATGGTTGGACCACCATTGTTCAAAGTATGTATTACCACTTTATTCAAGGCAACGTAAATATTCCAGTATGTTTTATAAACATTGATTCGATTAACTATAAGTTATGAAGTTGTTATGCAGGACTATATATATATGCCACTTTATTCAATGAGCCATAAATGTGCATGTTCATATTCTTGCCATGCTCTGATATTCTATAATGTTTGTTGGCTTGGTTTAGTTTGACACTGTGATAGTAATCACCGACGGAGGCTTCACGCCCCGAATAGATCTATTTTATAACATTCGCGCTCACCCTCCAGGTAATTCACAGTTCAATCCGCTTAAGCTAATCCATAATCATTTGGGTAAAAGTAAAGTAATGTCCTTGTTTTAAAAAATAAGTGAAACAAGCAATGTATTTTATCCCAAAATAAGTAATTGAGTATGCAGACCAGTTTGTAAAACTAATGCAAATGCACATGTAATGAATTCAAATCAATCATGTAAATGAGATTAGTAACAAGCATGTCCTCACCCAAAAAATTGTAAAGTATATTGTAAAACAGTAAAATAGGGGGCTATAAACTCACCTTGTGTGAATAAATAATCCAAGTATAACAGAAAATGCGTCACGATAATGACCGAATGCAACCTAATTAATGATATGGTCGTGATAAAGTACTAAGCTTTTTGATTACCTAATGTCATATTTACAATTATAATAGCTACAATCACCAATCTAATTTCATTTATGAAATTATATTTATAAGATAAAACCGCTTATAAATATCTCTTTAGTAAAAACAGAGTAACTTTATCGTTTTAAGCCCGTTTCTTACGTTTCTTATGTCTACATTCTCATATTAAGACGACGTATCAAAATATTACATTTTTAATATTTGCGTCCCCTGGTAAACAGTGGTTTTTACTGTTCATATACTTTTATAAAATTATTCATCGTAAACCCGTAAATGTCCTATTTTATCCGTTTTAGCTCCGATTTTTAGTGATTCTTTCATGCTCCGTCTTCGTAATTGAAAGTTCTATCAATAATATATACTTTCAAAAAAATAAGGTATCTGAGATGAATAGTTAATGTTACTGTTCATAGTTTATAAAAATTTATTTTTATTAAAAACTTTAATTATGAAACTTGTGAAAGTCTTAACTCCTTGTTATTGATCAAAAAATTTATGATTCTTAATATCTTTGCGAATCCTAAAATACTGTAGACTATCTGGAGGAAAAATTAAGGAAATCTTATTTATCAGAAGTCTTTTGTAACTTGTCTTTATAAATTTTCTTTTATTAACACTCAGTTTTTATCGCTATAACTTGTTAAACTAGTATTCTTCGTTATAAAAGCGGATTTTTAAGTTTCTTACCCTTTTAGAATCCTCATAGATTGTAGATTATTGAAAATATAAAATGGAATGCTTTATTTTTCGATTCTAACAGGGTTTTGATATTTTTGGTAAAAATGTGTTTAAACTAGTTTTTATAACTTTTTAGTTTAACCACTTTGTTACAAGTCCATTACAACAACTTATATCACATGTTTTACATTCTTAGGGTCCCTAGTCCATGATTTGTCTAAATATTGTCCAAGAATCACAAGATCCATAAGTCTACATACTTATTAGTTCATGAACTTTTATAAATACACTTTTTAGACAACTTGTTTATATACACTTTTTATACATAAACCAAACTTGTACATTACTTATACTTCCATTATAACATGATATTAACATCCATATAACATATGTAAAAGTATACCAAATCATAAACAAGTGTAAAAATCCATTTTTACAAGTAAATAAGTTCTTAGATGGTGATTAACTATACAAACATTATATATGCATAAAATCATGAAAGTAAAGAGATTAGGGTTTTTAGGTAACCTTAATATGAAGTAGGATGATGAACAATATGATCTAAACCCTTGTTTAGCAACCAAACCCTAGCTTCCAAGTCTTAGAAACCCCTAAATCCAAGTAAACCCTAATCTTGAACCTTCTTGCTTAATCACTTGTAAACCTTAAACCAAACCTTTTAAACACCTTAGGATATCTTAGATATGTTGTATGAACACTTGTGTATGTTGTAAATAAAATTTGTATGGATGGTTTATGGTGGTGGTTTTGGCCGTGGCATATGAGGAGTCGAAAAGATAGAGTTTTTGTGTTGTTTTCACTTTAGCAAATAAGATGTGTGTGTTACTTCCTACTATTTAATGCTTATATAACTCACCATGGCTAGTCAAAGAAATTCCCCAAAAAAAAAAATTTTGGTAAGAAAGTCCAAGACAAGATGAGGGTTTTTAGGAAGTCTTGGTCAAGACTAGTAAAAGTCTTGAAGGTTTAATGAGTTGTTGAAGGTACAAGATCAAGTTGCAAGTTTGTGATATTTCTCTTGTGATTTCTTCACCAAATCCGGCCCTATATACATATTCATAGTTATTTTTGTAAATTTTGAGTATTGAGTATAATAATGGTATTTGTAATGCGTAGAAAAGTTGTGGTGGTTCCGGGAATGCTAAACGTATTTTATCATGGAGAGTAGCCAATTACGCAACCAATAAAAATAAAATGAACAAAGTTAATAATTATCCTCAAAATAATTACTTAACACTTGCTTGATGTAAACATTTAATTGTTTGATGCCCGTTTACATTGAACGATAATTTTTAGCTTACGCGATTTAACTTAACGATTTCAATTTAAAAGCAAACGCGTACAATACTAAAAATAATTAGTGAATTTATTGAAGACATACACATGACCCTAAAACTACGGGGGTTTATAGTCTTCTCCCATTAAAATGAGGAACTTTCTTCAATGCTTTAAGATTTCTGCACTGACGACGTGCGGTTTTTGTAAAAAGATGCGGATACTCCTTTTCGAATTGGTCTTCAATTTCCCATGTGAACTCAGGACCCCTCCTAGAGTCCCATCGAACCTTGACAATTAGGATATGGATTTTCTTCAATCGTTTGACTTCTCGATCTATGATTTCTACGGGTTCTTCCATAAAATGAATCTTGCCATCAATGTAACGTCTATCCAACGGAACAGCTAATGGTTCGTCGGCATAACACTTTTTCAAGTTGGATACATGAAATGTATTGTGAACCTGATCATTTTGAGGCTGTTAAATCTTGTAGCAATGGCTTCCACCTTAGCCAACATCCTGTCAAGGGCCAACAATATCTGGGGTTAACTTCCCCCTGGTTTGCCCAAAATGTACTACTCCTTTCCAAGGTGAAACCTTAAGCATCACTCTATCTCCAACTTCTCCTTTGGTATATCCTTCCTGATCATACCTCCTACATCTTCGTGTTTAAGATTCTCTGGTTTCTGTGCTCCAGTCTAAGCATTCAAGATTTGTTTAGGAAGATCCAAGCTAATAGTCATAACTAAGGCTCGAACTCTTAGTGGTTTAATCCGCTCTTTCCTACTCAAAGCATCAGTAACAACATTTTCTTTTCCCGGATGATAACGAATTATGTCTATGGTGATGTCATAACTTCTAATTCTGATAAGAATGAAAACACTTCTAGGACTTCTTGTAATAAGAATGGTTATTTTAATAAAAAGGCAAGTCATTTTAGGAAAAATAATTCTTCTACTTCAAAGTCTTGTTTTGTATGTGGTAGTTATCTTCATCTCATTAAGGATTGTAATTATTATGAGACACAATATGCTAATAATTCTGATGGTGTGGGAAATCCTCAAAGGAAACCAACTTGGGACAATGCTTATAGGGTCACTCATTCAAATCACTTTGTCCCACACGCAGTACCTCTTAGGTCTAGCCAGGTCTCTATTTCTGCTGCTAGACCAAACCAGGTTTCTACTGGTAGGCCAAAACCAGTTCCTACTGGTAGGCCAAAACTAGTTCCTACTGGTAGGCCAAAACCAGTTTCTACTGGTAGGCCAAAACCAGTTCCTACTGATCAGCCAAAGGTGCCTGAACCAGTTCCTACTGGTAGGCAAAATAGGCCTTTTCCAGTTCCTTCTGGTAGAAGATATTCTCCATCAGTAACTTCTGGATGGTGGAAAAGTACTGCTAGACCTATGCCCCATTTAAATAGACCTAAAAGTTCTTATTTTCAGACTTATACACCATATGTACCTCAAGTGTATTATAATCATATGCAATATGATGGGTGAGATGGGCAACTGCTGTTAAGCCCTTAGCAGGTTGTTCTTAGAAAACACATAGAAAAGGTTTATACTGGGTACCCAAGAACAACAGTGGATCTCATGCATATTCATGGACAACCTTTTCAGATCCACAAGGTAGACCCAAGCCATAAATGGCTTGGGTCCCCCTTAGATACTAACTTTTCCTATGTTGTATATTGTAGGAAAATCCTTATTCAGATGCTGAAGATGAAGGGATCTTTGATAGTGGTTGTTCTAGAAGTATGACAGGTAGGATTACTGGAAAAGGGACAATCAGAACTCCCACACCGGACTTTGAAAATGTCTACTATGTGAAGGAACTGCAACATTTCAACTTGTTCTCCATCTCTCAGATTTGTGACAAGAAGAATAGAGTTCTCTTCACAGACACTGATTGTCTTGTGTTATCCAAAGTACCATTTGCATAGTTAAAAACCCAGTTTTTCACCAACGGACTAAGCACATAGAAATTAGGCACCCTTTTATAAGAGATGTTAATGACAAGAAACTTATTCAAGTGCTGAGAATACATACTGATGATAATGTGGCTGATTTGTTAACCAAGGCATTTAATGGACCTAGGTTTACTCATCTTGTGGTTAACATTGGGATGCACAATCCATAGATACTATGATTGAGGGGAGGATTTGAGTCCAAGCGGAGGACTGTTGTTGTAAAAGTTTCTAAAAAGTTGGTTTTTAAAATTTCTTTTTTACCACTTAGTTTTTCTTGCTACACTATGTTTCTCCTAGTAGTTGTATTTTTCTCCTGGTAGTTTTAACCTTTTCTACTGGTAGTTTTAGTTCCTCTTACTTGTCTATAATTAGTTCATTCTGATAGTTAATTTTCCTTTCCATTTTAGTTCCTCTCCTTGTTCGTTAATAGAAATTCATAGAAGGATCTTTTAGTTTTTTATCAATCCTGTTCTTCTTATTAGTTGTGTCTATATTCCGCGTAGATATTAGCTTTTCTAAGCAAGAGTCTCTCTTGTGTTTAGCTTATGATTACATAGGCTATTCACCATCCTTAACAGGCACTAAAGATCTATCTAGAGTGGGATCCAATATATGTCCCATGAAAACCTCTTTGTATGGATGCAATGTTTAAAAACGGTTATAGTCCAGCAAAAAAAAAACATTTGACCTGGTTCTCTATAACCTTGGCTCTTGATACCAATCTGTAACACCCCCAAATTAGGTCGCAGCGGAATATGGGTTTGAGGGTGGTACTTCACAGATCAATAGCACAAGATATATACAGAACGACCATTAAAAGTCGTTTAAAACTGATACATTGGATTTAGCAAATTGTTTGTTACAAAAAGCCCAAAGCTTAACTTGTTCATTGTTAACTATACAAATATTTCAGTTCATAACAAATGTTTTCCCCAAAATGTAATGCAACCAAATCTTTAAGCATGTGACATCCAAATATAACCACCAATGTATCCCCTTGCACCTCGTGCCTTATTGACCTCCTGAAAAACATTGCTTTAAAACGTCAACAATAATGTTGGTGAATTCATAGGTTTGTAAAATGTATAAGCGTAGGATCGTAAGATTTCCCCAGTGATAATACATCAAGTGCAAACATCATAAAAATTTCATTACGTTTCCCTAAGCTCATGATACTGAAGCTCGACATATATGAATTGTAATATAAAATTGCCTACATTGCCCTTGATGATGTTCAACCCAGAACATCCCAAATCTGACATGGTATACGTTCGTTCCTGGTAATAGCTAATCACCCGAACAGGGGCGTCACCCCCAAATAGATCTATTTATAACATTCGCGCTTACAATCTAATAATTTAACAGTTCATGATAATGGGCACATTGGGTATTGTTACCTAGGTAAACACATAATCAGTTTGAATATAAAATGTACACTTGCGTCCAATTGTAAAAACAATGCATGTTTCTCACCCCAAAACTTATAAATCATAATAATTGTAAAACGTGGGGCTATGAACTCACCTCGAGTGAATGAATATCAAAGTATCACAGAAAATAAGTCAGATAAACGCCGAATGCAACCTAATTAATTATAGGCCGTATAAGTACTAAGCACTTTGATCAACTAATACCATATATAATTCTATATAGCTACATCACCATCTAATTCTATTTGTAAAATCATATTTATAAAGTAAAACGTTTATATATATTACTTTAGTAAAAACGACGTAACTTTCCCGTTTTAAGCCTGTTTTGTACGTTCTTCACGTCCACGCTTTCGTATAAAGACGATGTATCAAACTATGACATTTTTATATTTCTAACCCTATGACGAACAGTACTTTTTACTTTTCAGGGACTTTTATAAAATTATTTTTATAAATTAGTCGTCGTAAACCCGTAAATGTCGTATTTTATTCGTTTTAGCTCCGATTTTAGTGATTTTTTCGAGCACGTATTCGTAATTAAAAGATCTATCAAAATATGATATTTTTCAAAAATATGTATCTGAGATGAATAGTGATTTTTTACAGTTCATAGTTTATAAAATTATTTTTATAAACTTTAATTATCGTAAACTTGCGAAATTCACAACTCCTTCTTTATTGATCGAAAAATTATGATTCTTAATGTTTTGGAATCCTAAAAATATGTACTATCTGAGAAAAACAACCATTTGTATATATCAGAAGTGGTTTGTAATTTGTTTTTATAAACGCGTTTATTATCGTATATCTTGTAATTGTTATATCTCCTTCGTTATAAAGCGGATTTTTAAGTTCCTTATATGGTTGGAGTCCTCATGACACGTAGTATTTTATAAAAACATAAAATAAATAAGTTAAAATTCGAATTTGATCAGACCCTTTGAGGTTTTTGTTAAAAACATGTTTAAACTTGATTTTTGTAACTTTCTAGTTTAGTACACTTGTTACAAGTCCATTACAACCCTTAATGTTACATGTATTACATACTTAAGGTCCTTAGTCCATGTTTTGTCCAAAGATTGTCCAATAATCACAAGATCTATAAGTTTACATACTCATTTGATCATGAACTTATATAACTATACTTTTTAGGCAACTAGTTTATACAAGCTTTTATACACAAACCACACTTATATAATGTATGTACTTCCATTCTCACATGTTCTTAACAACAATATAGCACATGACAAAGTATATTCTACCATGATCATAAGTAAAAATTTCCATTTTTCATGTAAAAAGTTTCCTAGATGGTGATTAACTATACAAACATTATATATTCATAAAATCATGAAAGTAAAGAGATTAAGGTTTTTAGATAACCTTGATATGATGTAAGATGATGAACAATATTATCTAAACCCATGTTTAGCAAACAAACTCTAGCTTCCAATACCAAGAAAACCCTAAATCCAAAAGAACCCTAATCTTGAACCTTCTTGCTTTAACACTTGTAAACTCCAAACCAAACCTTCTAAACACCTTAGAATGCCTTAGAAATGATGTAGTAATACTTGGAAATGTGGTAAAAAAAATTGTGTGGAGTGTATGTGGGTTTTGGTTTTGGCCGTGGGATGTGGAGAGAAACAAAGAGACTATATGTTCTTTTTCACTAAGGAAATGAGTTGTGTATGTGTTTCTTACTAGCACTTGCCTTATATACTTCCTTGACTAGTCAATATTGTCCTAGGAAAGTCCAAGACACAAAGAGGATTTCTAGGGAAAGTCTTGGTCAAGGTAACTTAGTCATGCTTTAGATTTAATGAGGTAAAGTTGTACAAAGACTAGTTGCAAGTTTGTGAGCTCAATGTCCCCTCTTGTGGACATTATCCCATAGAAATAAGGAGGGGGAGGGTGCTAGTTGGTGATTTTTGGTATTTAACAAAATATCTTGCATTTACTTGAAGTATAAGTTGTAGATTAAATGTATAAAGATATAACTAGTAAAGTGTATGTTCTAGTTCATTTATTTATGTACAATTTGACTAACAATGTTAATATAGGTTAATTTTTATAACACTTTAGGTATTGGGTATAATAATGGGTATTTGTTGAAGCGTAGAAAAGTTTTGGTGGTTCCGGGTATGCCTAAACGTATTTTATCACGAAACGTAAACTCTTTACGTAACCAATAAAAATAAAATGTGCAAAGATAATAATTATACTTCAAATAATTATCTAACACTTGCTTGATGTAAACATTAAATTATTTGATGCCCGTTTACATTGAACGATAATTTTTAGCTTACGCGATTTAACTTAACGATTTCAATTTAAAAGCAAACGCGTACAATACTAAAAATAATTAGTGAATTTATTGACGACGTACAATGACCCTAAAACACGGGGTGTTATAAGTATAATAAAGATCACCTATGTTTCGCCTGTGAGTAAGGAAAAAGCAAGAAAGCCTCACTTTCACCAAAATTGGTTCCAAGCACAGAATCCAAACTCAAATTGATTCATATAGATTTGCTCTTTCGAACACAATGTGTAAATTTTTTAAATCAACATTTATTTTTGGAATTTGGGGACCAAAATTTCCTTCGATTGTATTTTGAATGAAAGGATCTATGTGACCAAAATATGTTCTTTCGGCGATTGTTAGTTTGCAATGTTCCACTCCATCAAAAATCATGTCAACACTACTTTTAATTTTGAAAATTTTCTTTTAGAGCTTTTACATTTTTGTTCCCACGCAATGGATTCATCCATCCGTCTTTCTAAACAATAAGTGTTTTGTTATTTAAAAGACTCGTTTGAATTTTCATTCTTGGACAGGTGTATGGACTTAAATTTTTTTTGAACTTTCTGAAAAATATCTCTGTTCAAGCGACTTTTCACATTGTGGAATGAACAAATCATAAAGATTATTCAAGTTTTTATAATCAAACTGTTTGATTAAATCAGTTAATTTGGATCCACTTTCGTGGGCAAGATGAATCATTTCGTCAGATTCATGAGCTAACATTAAAGCAAGATTATCATTATAGCAACCCATATCATACAAACGAGGATTCGCTCTTTGAGCTTTCTTAAGGAACTTAGGTTTAACAAAACTCGTTTTACAATTATGATTAAGCATATTCATTGTTTGAACTGATTGACCGGTTTTATATACAATATCATCCAAAACCTTGACTTTATTTTCTAAATCAATGACCTTTTCAATTTCTTTGTCTTCATCAGTTTTGTAAAACTTATTCTGAGTCTCTTTTTCTTGTGACATTATGGAGATGGTTTCTTGATGTGCAACAAGCTCCTTTTTCATTTCTGAAATCATTTTATTTAAATCATTTATCTTTTGAGTATGTTCCTTAAGTGACCTTTGAGATTTCATTTTGTATGACATTAAATCTCCTTTAGCTTTTGCACAATCAATTTCCATCTTTGACGCATAATTCACATCATGATACCTATCAAGTTCAGCTTGGAACTTCTTACGGTCTTTGAATATTAATTGATTAGTCTTTGACAGTTCATTGTTTGCTTCTTTGAAATTGTTATTTGATGATTCTAAACTTTTATTTTTGGTTTTGAAATCCTCAATTTTAGTTTTCAATTTATCAACTAAAGTCTTGTTTGATGATTCCAAAAGCTTGTTACGATTTTTGTTGTCATCAATTTCACATTTTAGTTTATTAATTAAAGAGGTAATCAAATCACGTTCTCTGGCAAGATCATTATCATCCTAGTCAACCATTTCTCCGTTAGTACTCATATCCAATGAATCAATAGTGATGTTAGTATCACCTTGTTCCTCTAGATATGTGTCATTAACAGATTCAGGTTGATTAGGATGTTCTCTGTCATTAGAAAACACATTAAAGTTATCATCATCATTTTGTACCTTTTGCAACGGCTTAGTATCAAAGATAGGTCCAAAATTGTCAGCAGCATCTGGAGTAACTTCTTGAATATGTGCCATGTACATATAATGTGCTTCTAATTCCTGATCATCAGGTTCATCATTAGTGTCATCCCACCAGTATGCCTGCTCTGCATTCAACTAAAATCTAGCTTCTTCTTGCTTACACAATAGCATCTTTTCCTTGTGATTAGCTGCATCCTTTCCTCATTTCGGTTTCTGACATTCGCTTGCTACATGTCCCATATTCTTGTAATTATAACACTGAATCCCAGACTGCTACACCACCTATGTAACTACATTATCCCTAGCCCTAGCAACATTGACTGCCCTCTGATTATCATACCCAGTTCCTCTGTTGATTCTTGGAGTATTATCCTGATGTGCTCTACTAGTGTTTGATGAAGTTCTGAGGTTGTTGTTGGTAGGTTTGTAGATTTTATTAAATGATAGAGAAATCAAAGCCATGAGTTTATCAATCTCCTTATCCATTAACAATGTATCATCTTCGAAAACCATTTTAGGTTCTTGATCATAAGTTGGTGGAGGAGAGTTGACAATTGCATTTCCTATATTTCTGGTAGCAGCTTGTTGTGATCTGGTTGAGGAATTGTGAGTATAGTGAGTAGGATGGTTTTGAGGATGGTAAACTGGTTGTTGTTGAGCAACAAGTTTAAGTGGATTAGCAGTACGTGCTAGTCTTTCAGCTCTTATCTCATTGACTTCGTTCTGGTGTTGCTTCAGAATGTCATAAAGTTTGTAATAAGAGACAACCTTCAACTCTTGATTCTGCTTAACAAGCGTCACAAACTTTTTCCATTCTGGTTGTAATTGAAGTAAGAACTAAACATTCACTTGATGATTGGTAACATCACACTGATTTCTAACAATCTCATTCATCATCTTGTAGAAATTTAAGTAATACGATTCAAGTGATTTACCATCCCGTGATGTGAATTTTCCAAATTCCCAATATAAATTGGTTTTAAGATCTTGAACATTAATTAATTCACCCTGTTTCAACCTTTCAATTGCTTTCCACATCTCACATGAATTTGGACAAGCATCAACTGTGAAGTATATATCATTATCTATCCCTATGAGAATTATCTAAACAGCTTCAGCTTTAGCATCTAATTGGTTCCTAATGTCTTGTGACACATTCTTATAGTTCTCTATATACCCTTCTGTAGTGGTTTCTAAACTACCTTCTTTAACTGGAACTGTCTTCTCAGTCCATTTGAATTTATAAGGTGGATTCTAGAGACAATAGTGGATGAGTTCATTGTTAGGTTTGGTGTCGATGTATCTCTTGATTCTGGATTTCCACTGAACGTAATTACCAGGTGCTAACATTGGTGGACGGTCTTTACCACCTGCTTCCATGATGGCATTGTGAAGAGCATTTGATGTTTGAGTTTGAAAATTGGTATTGGTATTTTACATTTTGATGTTGTGAATGGATATCGGATCTTAAGTTTTATGAAGTGATTGAGATTGTGGTTTGATATGGAATTCTAGTTTACGGGAATTTACAAGTCTTGATTAAACTGAGAAAAGAAGAAAGACTTTCGTGGGATTTTACTAAATCAAAAAGAAACCGTAAAACTAAAGTAGAATTTTTGATTTTACTTTGAAGTTCTTGTTTATATGAAGCCCGAAGTCAGTCTCTTCCCACCTGATGCGCAGATTTCCTTAGAACCGAAATTGAAATTTGATGTAATATTTCGCTCAGTTTACTTGTTTCGTTTGGAATATGTAATGTCTTATTTTGCTTGAATTATGACAAAAACATATTTCGCTTGGTTCTTGAAATTTTGGCAGAGTTTTGTTTAGGAAAAAGACATAAATCGCTTGAATAAATCACTTGTATTACATAAATTGCTTGTTACACATTTCGCTTAGAACATGTTTCGCTCAGATACATATTTTACTTGAACATATTTCTCTTAGAACATGTTTCGCCTAGATAAATTTTGGCAGCATTTAGTTTCAGATTATGTAATATTTCGCTTGAAACATGTCAACCTGTTTAGAACATATTTTGCTCACAACATGTTTCGCTCAGAGAGATATTCCGCTTCCTTCATAGTACATGTTTCGCATGCTTCAAACAAAAATTTAAGCCTAGATTTTTCGTAAAGAAAATGATGTTTTGATGATACAATAAGCTTCCTATAAGCTTGTAAACAATGAAAGTACACCTTGATGATCCAAAGCAGCAACAAAACTCTTTTTTAAAGATTTTTCTATGTGTTTTTTCCAAAAAACTTTCGAACAAAGTTCTAAACCAAATAAGCTATTTTTGATTCTCTTAGAAGCTGTATTAAGTAACAAATAAGCTGCAAAGCTAAGACTTAAACACGCTTAAGAATCAATATGACAAAGACAAAAATAAGCCGAATGAAAAAATCAAAAAAAATGGTGCGTTTTACTTCAAAAACCATGAATAAAAAACTTATGAAACCCCTTGGCGATTGATACCAATTGTTATCCTAAATACTTAATCCATTACACAACTAAATAAAGAATAGGTTTGGAGGCAATAAGGAATCAAAGAAAATGCAGAAGACCATTCTCAAGCAGAATTATGAAAAGTTTGTTGCATCAAGTCAAGAAGGACTGGATAAAACCTATGATAGGTTTCAAAAGCTCATTAGTCAACTTGAAATCCATGGTGAAGTTATCTCTTAGGAGGATGCAAATCTGAAGTTATTTAGAAGCTTACCATTAGCTTGGAACAATATTGCTTTAATCATGAGAAACAAATCTGATCTAGACACATTAAGCATGGATGATTTGTATAATAATCTGAAGGTGTATGAATCTGAGATCAAAGGCCAAACAAGTTCAAGCACAAATTCTCAAAATGTGGCCTTTGTTTCCTCTGATAACTCCAGCAGCACTAATGAAACAATTAATACTGTTGGATCATTTACTGAATAGATCTTAACCTTTAGCTTGTAAAGGATTTGTTCCCTTAGATAATTCTAAAGCAACAATAATGAAACACTGT
>BQNB010044981.1:0-18439 GCA_026074375.1 Tanacetum coccineum
ATTTGTATTATATAATTACATAAATATTAATTAATTTCGGCTAAATATATATAAATAATTATTAATTATTTTTCTTGTATAACATAAGGTATTTTAAATCTTACAAAAATTTCATAATTGTCACATGTTGCATTTTTATAATTTCTAACATTTAAATGAATTTAAGCTTTTATGAAATTTTCTTTCATTAGGGGCATTTTGATCATTTTACTCTTATTGAGATTTTTAGGTTTTACATTAATTATTTAAAACTGAAACACGGCACATTGATTATCTAATGTGTGTTATAAGGCTTCTAGTGCATATTATCATTAATATTCTTATAAGTCGTTAGTGATGTGTGTGTTTACATTAAATATGTGCATTGTTATAACCGAAAACAAACATTGTAACCTAAAAACCGCAATAACCCACATTAATTATATAAGTCGTAAGTGATGATGCGGTGCGGTTAAAACCCACAGAACCCGCAAAAACCGAACCGCAAAATGTGGTGCGGTTCGGTTTATATTTATATAGAAACCGCAAGTGCGGTTGCGGTTCGATTTTAGGCAAAACTCGCACCAAACCGTATCATGCTCACCCCTACCGTAAATGTCACACCCCGCCTAGACGGAAACACGAGGCGTAACATTATAGATATCATCACAACACAATGGTGTCAAGAATAGAGAGAACTAAAGGAAAAGGATAATCAAATGGGACACTATGTGTCATGACAATACCCAACACAAGATAAAGGAGTCTTGCATTACGATAGAAAAGTCGTACCATAAGGAAACATAATCCAAAAGTCTAAACAAAATCAACAAACATCTAAGTATCAAACAATTCAAATGACATAAATAAAATCTCTAGGAGAATGACTCCGCATGCAAGTCTACGGTCTTACTAGCCACTCTAACTAACTTCAACATCCTCAAGATGATTACTTGAAAATGATGCTTAAAACGTCAACCCAAAGGTTGGTGAGAGTCATAGGTTTAAGACACGAAAATCAAAGCTTATAAACAATTACTGTGATTAATGCATACATGGCAGGACAATTACTGTACTATCATACAAGATAACATGAAAATGTAACCATAACCAGCATGGAAACGGAACATGTCCCTCGATCCAACAAGTATTAGCACTGGGTATGAACGTTACCCCTGATCCATTAAGATTATCACTTCACATGGGTAGGAGCGTTACCCCCGATCCAATATCACAACAAATGGGTAGGAACGTTACCCTCGATCCCGTTATCATAAAAAATAGGTAGGAACGTTACTCTCGATCCTGATATCACAACAAATGGGTAGGAACGTTACCCCCGATCCAAATACACATAAGCATTTACCACGTAACATACAATAGCCAAGTAAAGTCCATACACTTTCAAAATAAAGACACATAATCATAGTAATTAGAACATTTCAAATCCATTTGCATCATTTCCATCCCAATTTAAAAGCGATGTGAAAAGAGGGACTATGAAACTCACCTGAATACTCAAACGCAGCTTCCAAATCTTAACACGCAACTATACAAATAAATAAACACGGTTACACGCGACCAAGCTAAAAGCTCTAGTCCATGTAACACACATATGATGGATGTCTAAGGGTTTAGCTAACCATCATGGGTCACCCCGACACCATGCCCAACCTTAACCATCTCATTAACACTTTACACTAGCTACTTATAATTAAATCAGAATTGCAGAATTTTAGTGTCTCTTTACGTACTTAAAACCCTTACTTAATGACCTTCATAATTTATACCAAAAATCACCTATGTTCATTTATGATTATATTAACTACCTTATGATTCCCAAGTATTACGTACATGTGTAACTAACTCAAATAAAATCAAACTTCAAAACTGTTCTAGTTCTGATTGCACACCAAAATATATCACTCTAACTACCATACTTAGACATGCTTTCAGAGGCTAATTTTCACATGAATATCAATAGACATATGGAACTTAACTACTGTAGAAGGGCTAAGCTTAATTCGAATTTTAAGTAGGGGTTTAACATCCCAAAATCAGACCCAAATCTGTCCCGAAATCACAGTTTTGACAGCGAATCTTGTAAAAATTATTTGACTGAATTCCACTGACTTTTAATTCATGAAACCAACGGGGTTAGAAAGTAGACTCTCTGTAGTTAATTTTAGGCTCAAGAAAATCAATAAAAGCTATCCATATGACCGAGTTATGACTCCCGCAAGGTGACCTAAAATTCTGATCAAATTCCAGTTACGAATTTAACATGATTAACCCTAATCATTCACATCTAAACCCTAAAAACGATTTTTAATGTTTAAAACCCATTAATTACATCATTAATTACAGATTTTTTAAACCCTAATGATCCATCAATGATTATGTTACATGAATACATAAATCTAACTAGGATGAATACACTTGCCTTGAATGTTAGCACCTAAACAACAAGTTCTTGCGGTTTCTTGGATCAATCATGAAAATCGACTTCCTTAGGGTTTTGGGGCTGCATATGAACGACCAAAAGAGGGGAAAGGGAAGGGAATGACTAGGTTTAATGGTATTTAACCCTAAAGCATCATTATCCTTTCCTAAATACAATTTGACAAAACAAATAAAACTTCCTAAGCCCATGAAAACCTAAAACCGATCGGCCCCCCTTATGTAAACATATTTTATATATTTTTTATTTTATTAATAATTAACTAATTACCTTCATTACCTTAAGTTTTTATAAAAAACCTAAGCTAGTTTGATTAAACATTTTTACATAAATGCTACTTACTAAACTTTTTAAATATAAATTTTATTTCACCAAACCACTTTCTATTTATGGAAAGTTTACTGTAAACTTCTATATTTCACTCACATGCTTCCTTTCCAATAACTTACACTTCTCATAAACGCTTAACTCTTAAAAACCAAGAATTGACGTAGCAATGCATGCAACACGTCTTTCATTTCCATTATCACCACATGTGAAGAAATGGAATACTTAACACCAAACTCATATGCACACAAAATAAGATAATCATTTACCTCTAAAATGACATCATGCACATACGTAAACCACTTCAACCTAAATAATGAACACATAGCACGCAAGAAACATACAAAATAGACACTTAGCCATTTCTAAAGGTATAAACTAACTTGCTCAAATCACGGTTGTCACAGTAAACACACTTAATGACGTGAGTATGCTGTCTTTTTTCAAAAAAAAACATGGTATTATCTTGTTTGTGTTATTGTAGTGATGGGCTCAAACATCATTGATTAGTTGGTTACAATGCTCTTAGAAAAAAATTGTAAAAGCCTTTAAGGAAACTATATATTTATGTTGGAAACACGAAAAATGTCGGTCACTTCCAAGTTGTAACAGGTCTTAGCTCGTAGTTAGTATCATGATTAGATTAGTAATCTAGTCCGGCCCAAAGGACATGGGTGGCCACAACTCAAGGCCATGGTTTCCCGGACATGGCTGGACTATTTATACACCCTCCTCCTAGGTCTGAGAGGGTTGGTTGTTCATTTTTTTCCTTACACTTTCATTAATACATTCATCCATTTTCCATCTAAGTTCTCTCTAACATCCCAACCCACATCTCACTCTTGTTCTTGGTTTGATCTTAAGATTGCTATTATTTCAATGGTAATCAAGAGCCGCATGGGCAGTGGCGTAGCTTTAGTTTTGTGTTTGAGATTTGTGTCTCAAAACTTTACAAAGAGGCAACATTAGTTGTTTCAAATTTTTTTGCTTAAAAACCTTACAAGTTTTCATTTGTTAATTGTTCATATTAGGGTTTGTAATACTTAGTTGTACAAGTATTTTTAGCTAAAAAACCAATTTAAAAAATAGTGTTTTTTTGGAGTTTTGAAAATCTTGGTTTCGTACTAGTTCGAACCGAACTAGGAATCGATACAAGTGGCCGATTTAGAAGGGGACCGAAAGAGTAGTAGCATAGGTTGGACCGAAATAAGCTATCATTACGTGTCACGACGAGTGTTCTCTTGTTAGACCAAACAGTGTTTTTTCACTCAGTTAGATATCGAAACCGAGCGGTCACTTGTTAGAACCGATACTAGAGGACGAACGAGGGGGGTGGGGGGGGGGGGGGGGCGAGGACCGAAATTGAGGACTCCGAACGAGAGGACCGAACCTGTGTAAATAATCAGTTTAAACTTAACAGAACTCATTTTAATTATACGGTTCTTCTTTGACTTGTAAAATTCCGTGATAACAAACACTTGTTTTCCCGGTTTTGTCAAGAATTGTAAATCCGTGTAGTTTCAATCAAGGACTCAATAATCAGTAACCAACACATTTCTTTTTCTACCTCGATCGATCTAATTTGTAATCTTTTGATATCATAATGTCAACTCCTTTGATGATAGAATCACTTCTGTTCTGGAGGAGACAACAAACCACCGTTGCTTGAAAAACATTGTATGATTCATGGAAAAGCAGAATGGATCATCTATATGTGATTAGACCCATGGAAGAATGTTTCTTGCTTCTGTTGAAAAAGGACCATGTTTGGCCTCAATCACTGTGGAACGGAGTAACAAGGACTAAAGGAATATGTTGAGCTAACTCCAGCTGAAGCCATCAAAGAATATTGCTGACATCAAAGCTATAAAAATCATTCTACCAAGGCACTACCAACTGAAATCTATGCTCTTGTGAGTCAACATCGTAGTGGCAAAAGACTCTTTGGGTGAAGTTTAAATGTGATGCAACGGAACGTCATTTATATCACAAACAATAAACTGTGAGTGACAGCTGTATGTGATTTGATAAGTTCGCACTTACAAGAAAGGAGAGAAGGTACAATGAGTATGTACTGTGGTTCACCTTATGTTATCAATGATATAAACATTTTACAAGATGCCATTCGGAGCTGTTTCAAGTTAACACACTAGTTGCTTAAAACACCTCGTCAGATGAATGGAGCAAATTTGTTACTGATGTTAAATTGGTCAAAGTCTTGCACATCACCAAATGTTGAAGCTTCATGGCTCACCTGCAACAACATGAACGGACATGCAAATGAATGTTCGTTGATGCATGAACGCAACCCCGATCCTCTTGCTTTAGTTGTATATTACCATTTAACTCGGGCCAGCTTTTCATCTTCAATCTTTACACTCACCCACTGTCACTATCTTAACATCTCGTTCACCTATAAGTCTCTTCACAGTTTGTTACACCTTATCAAACTCAACAATTCACAACCAATCAATCAACACCTCTTTCAATTACTTATCCATCAAATGAGTACCAATCCACCGGTCACCACAACGTTTATTCTCCACAACCATCAATCCCACAATTGGAATATGCTCCCACAGCCTATCAACAGCAACAACCTGAATTTTCCCAACCAGACTCCAGTCTAGTTGTTCCAGTGTTCCAGAAAGGGGATGATCCAATTGATGCAATTAATCACATGATGTCATTCTTAACTGCTGTTGTCACATCCCGGTATCCTACTACCAACAATCAGCTAAGGACTTCGTCAAACCCTCGTCAACAAGCTACCATCTATGATGGAAAAGTAACTGTGCAACCTGTTCAGGGGAGACAAACTACTTATGCTGCTGGAACAACAAGAAAATACACACCTGGTGCAAGTGGTAGCAACACGGGGAAACAACGGACTGTTATTTGTTACAATTGCAAAGGGGAGGGTCATATTGCCAAGCAGTGTACTAAGCCCAAGAGGAAAAGGGATGAAACATGGTTCAACGATAAAGTGTTGCTGGTTCAAGCTCAAGCAGGTGGTCAAGCTTTAACAGAGGAAGAAATAGCATTTTTGGCAGATCCAGGACTTCCTGACATTCAAACCTCTCAGACAGTCATCACCCACAATGCTGCTTATCAAGCCGATGATCTGGATGCCTATGACTCTGATTGTGATGAACTCAACTCAGCCAAGATTGCTCTTATGGCGAATCTGTCCAGGAATGGCTCAGATGCACTCACTGAGGTACTCAATCCAGATAATCTGAACTATGATTTATTTAATCAAAGTGAGCAGATAATGACGTCTTCTGAACAGTCCAATGATGTGAGTCAGACAGAAACTGATATAACCAGTGATAGCAATATCATTCCTTATTCTCAGTATCTGAGTGAAACACAACAGGAAACTGTCCAGAATTCTAACTCTTCTGCTCAACAAGATGTCCTGATATTATCTATGTTTGAACAATTATCTACCCAAGTGACGCACTGCACCAATGTTAATCAAGCTTTGACTACCGAGCTTGACAGATATAAAGAAGAGGTTAAAGATTTGAAAGAAATGCAAAATGTTGAAAACAGTTTTTCAGGATCAAATGAACAGTATGCCGAGATTGTACGTCTTAAGCAAAATCTTTTCGAACAAGTGCAAGAAAAGGATTCTTTAATGAAAACAGTTTCTGATCTCAAAAATGATTTAAAAAAGGAAGAAAACAGAAATATCGATAGAGAAATTGCCTTAGAAAAGAAAATCAAGCAACTTGATAACATCATTTTCAAAAGAGGTCAATCTGCGCAAACTGTTCATATGATGACTAAATCCAAAATTTGTTATGATCATTCCACGAAACAAGCTATCGGTTTTGAAAAACCTTTCTATCTGAAGAAAGCTCGGGAGTCAAAGCCAAAGCTGTATGACGGGAATACCATTCTTAAAATGGATACCATTGTGATTCCTGATTCTGATGAAACATTAATGCTTTGTGAAGAGAGTCGTTCAAAAATGCTTTTGAAAGAACAAGATCCATTGTTTGAGAAACATAGAGTGAACACGAAACCCATCAATTATGCCATTCTCGCTAACGATTACTACAAACGATTTGTTCGACAATCTGATTTATATAGTGAACATGCCTATTGGAAAGCGACTTCGGTCCCAGCTTTAGACCCATCTCATTCTTCCACAACCAACAAATGAAAAATTAAAGAAACAATAATGAAACAAACAAACATGAACATATAAAAGAAGTAAAAGGCACAATCATAAACATAAATCACAAACAAAAAAACAAAAACAAGCAAAATAATCACATAACAAACAAAGAAAGCAAATAACACAAAACCACACAACAAAAAAACACAACAAGAAAAACAGGAAAAGAATCCACAAACAACAACAAACATACAACAACACAAATCACAAAAAACAATCAGTCCACAGTCAACAAAAAAAAAGCCGCAAAGAACTCTAGACAACCGTCATAGTTGAGGTTCCAAAAGAACTTCCTAAAGTAAGTATGGTGAATACTAGCTTGAAAGAGCTTAAATGCTATCTTACTGGCTTTGATCAGGTTGTCAAAGAAAACAAAACCACAGCCACAACTACACACTGAGGGCACTAGGGGTTTGAACATACAAAGGTTTGTTTTTCAGAATGAAATCATTCCGTTTATAAAAGAATTAAAAGATATCTTCAATAACTTCAACCAATACTTGGTTGAAGAACTTGCCGATGTCCAAAAAGTCTTTTATCAAATGGAACAGGCTGTCGAACAACATCGCTTGGAGTCCAGAACTTTCGAAGTTAAAATGAATCAAGTTTTGAGTGAAAATGAACGACTCTTGGCACAAGCCATTGATAAGGATATTGTAAAGACTGTTGTGAATTTGTCTGTGAATGCAAGTGGTGAAACTGTGAATGAATGTCAAAAGTGTCTCGAACCTCAAGACTGAGCTTCTCAATAAAAAGGATTTTGTTGATAAAGAAACTTACGATAAACTTTTGCAGAGAGTTAGTACAACTCTTGAAAAACATTGCAACACTTTGAAAGAGCTTGATTCTCACTTAATCAAGAAATTCAACAAGAAATAGGGTTTTTAAATCAAAATGCTCCGAGTTTTACTCAGTTGTTTCAATTAAGTGAATTAAGAGCTCTGTCTCAAGCAAAAGACACAGTCATTGTCAAGTTAAAAGAGCAAATTAAGTCCTTAAATGGAAATGTGGATGAGAGTACAGTCAAAATGGACATGGATGAAATTGAGACTCTTAACATTGAATTGGAACATAGAGTGACAAAACTTGTTGCTGAGAATGAGCATTTGAAACAGACTTATAAAACAACCTTATGACTCATTAACCCAAAAACGTGTTCAAATCAAAAGAACAGTGTGGAAGCTTAATTCACAGATGTCAATATAAGAGTCTGGGAGATTTCTGATTTAAAATGCAGAAACTTCAGGAACAAGGTTTGTCCTAGCCAGCCCTAAAAAATAATTTAAGGAAACTTAAAGGAAAACATAAGAATAACGAGATACTGTGACCCACTTTGTTTTGATCGAAAGTGTCCTAAGGATAATAATAGGAACTAATCTCAACCCAAATTGTTTGATATAAGGCCTGCTCACGTCCTCGTAATATAAGCATAATTACCCAGGAAGAAAGCTATGGTCCTTAGGGAATATATCGAACATGTAAAAGCGAAATTATCCGTCAAGATTCACTTTTAGAGTCTGCCTTTAGGTATACCAAAGTCATCGGAATTTGCTTTCAGCACATAAGTAGATCATGCCCATACATCAAACATATGGTCCTCAAATTAAAAAAATTGAGGTCACAACCGAGGAAAAAGGACAGAAAGTTAGGTTGCCGAATCACTCCACCTCCACAGAAAATATACAAAACCAACTCGACTTCAACCTAGTTGTCTAACCAAGCTGTGTTGCAATTCTAAGCAAGAGAGAAGACTTTCTATTATCTAGTGGCTAGCGGATCATAGCCTTCAGGCAATACCAGAATGATAGATCTGCAAAACACCAAGTAGTAAATTCGAAGAGATAAAGGTAGAAGCTCACCCATGAACGTTAAATCTAGTTTTGAATAAAAGAATGGATACTGTTAAAAGTTAATGGATCTGCGGTTGTTGCAGAATCTCAGAAACAAGATAATTCTGACTATGTCTATATTAACCGTGAGATTGCATGCCCTTCTGAATAACTGATTGGTTTCTAATTCTAGAAGATGTGAAATTTCATGCTAAACCTAAGAAGAATAAATCTAAGAAAGATATTTGGAAACCAACAGGAAAGGTGTTCACTCAGATAGGATATATTTGGAAACCTACCGGTCGGACCTTCACTATTGTAGGAAATGCGTGCCCTTAAAACAGGATTACCTACTACTAATGAATGCCTTCTATGAAACCAATAGTCTAGACTCTGAAACTCCCCCAAACCTGTGGGTTAAATTGGTATACTCAAAGGAAACCTAGGAAGAAATAAAAATACTGAGTCCGTTAGCTAAAACTAAGGGTTTTAAAACAATGTCTGCTAAGCAAACAGAACCCAGTAAATCCTGGGGATCCACAAAAACAAATATTCCATCTACCTTCTTTGAATGACTATCAGGTTCTGTCCAAATCGTCCTCTGGTATTATGGGAATTACCCGGTTGCTGCGAAGCCATGACCGTAAAGAATCGCTCATCCACACACCAATTTCATTAGTAAATTCATTGGGTTCAATCCAATTCGAAAATGATCAAGTTGCAAAGATAATGGGTTTTGAGATGATCAGATTGGGAATGTTTACTATTTCAAGGGTTTTTTACGTTGAAGGACTTGGCATAATCATTTTCTTTGGGACAATTCCCTGTGATTCCAATCTCGAAGTGGCCTTTCGTCAACCACAATATGCTTCTTCGTAATCAAGACGGTTGTTGATTTATTGTCCAGGAATTTCGAGGGGATCAACTTTATACACTCCACTTGTGAATATGATGGCATCCGCTCCCATTTGTCTATTGTCAAAGGCGTCTAAACCAAGACTTGGTTTTGGCAATCGTCGTCTATCTCACTTGAACTTTGGTGCTATCAATTCACTTGCAAGACATGGACTTGTACGAGGTCTCCTAAGCTCAAGTTTTGAAAGGATCACTTATGTTGTCGCATGTGCTTTAGGCAAAAGTTAAAGACATCCCACAAAACCCGAAATCTGAAGATACCAATCAAGAAAAACTCTATCTGTTGCATATGGATCTATGTGGGCCAATGCGTGTCGCGAGTGTCAATGGAAAGAAGTACATCCTCGTTATTGTCGACGACTACTCTCGATTTACATAGGTAAAATGTTTGCGATCAAAAGATGAAGCTCTAGCTTTTATTATCAACTTTTTGAAGATGATCCAAGTACGACTTAAGGAAACCGTCCGTCGCATCAGAACAGATAATGGAACTGAGTTTGTTAATCAGACATTGAAGGTCCTGATATAAAACTGAATGGATCTTTGCAGCCTATAAAGGATGATAGCCAAGATGTATAAATACAAACGACTATGTAGAAACAATGACTATGAATACTATGTGTTAATGCGGAATCTTAACACAGGTACCAAGAAGAACAATGAACAACTGAATAACAACTTTATTAAAGTGTTCTTGAGGATTACAGATTGCTAACTATGATATGTGATTTGCTAAACTTCTTTGTTCATATATATTCAACACATATCTAACTGTGCCAAAGGTGATCCTTTTATATGCTAAGGATAACCTTAAAAGGCTTACAAATCTTTTTCTAAAATATCTCATAAATATCTTTTAAATATCTTCTCAACGGTACTAACTAACTTTCTACTAAACGGTACTAACTCTAACTAACAGTACTAACTATTTTACTACTGTCGGTAACTAAGTATAACTGTCGTAACTCAACATTTGTACTGTCGGTACTAATTAAGAAAATACATTAATACCTAACAATCCTTCCCTTAAACCATGAATGTTAAACTATTTAACTTCATGTTTCTTTAATCCTTTAAATCTTCGTTTAATGCACAGAGGATGTAACCAAAACATCCTTCATCTTTCATACTCTTTTACTCTCTCTATCCTTTCGTTTAGCATGCAACTGTCTTATTTCAGTCTTTTCAGCAACATCTTTTCAGCTACTCAGCAACATCTTTTCACCGTACCATCCAACCTAATTTTGGCTTTGTAGTTCTTGGCAAACTACTACCAGACCATTAACGATTTGATGTCCTTTAACCAGTGAGCCCTTTGCTCTTGGGATAGATTAACTCTCATCTAATAATATGGTGAGTTATTTACCATACAGTTTTTGGTAAACTGTGGCAACCATCAATGGATTTGATTTTGTCTTTACCAAATACCGTTGGTGTTTGGACCTTAACCAATGCTTCATTGTCAAAACATGGTGCATTGATAACCCATAAATTTTTTAGCAACTATCTGCTATCACAATTTGAGTAGTCTTACCACAACATGTTTGCTCTCGACTACCAGCCCACTCTTCACCAAGCTAGCAGGTGAGTTGATTATCCACAAATTTTGGGTAAATCTGGTAAAACCATCAGACGGATTTGATAAGTCTTTACCTCAAGCCCCTTTGCTTGTGGACTAGCCACTTATTCTGTATGCTGTTAAGCATGTGAATTGATAACCATTTGTGTGTGGTGGTTACCAACACTCAATATCATTCGTACTTCCACATCTTATTCTTTAGATTCTAGAATCCGCAAGTATCTTCTTGATAAATCTTATCAATAATTCCAAAGCCATTGTACTTTCTATTCGGAACTCTAATTTTAGCTTAGCAATTTGCACCAGTATGTCCTTCTCAAAGGAATACTTCTTCTCTATTAGCCTGTGAATTGTCAATCCTGCAACAGTCATCAAGTTGTACCCCTGAAGAACTGTGCAGCTTCCAACATGAGGGGGGGGGCTGAAAAAAAAAAGAAAAAGCAAAAAAAAAGAAAAATAAAAAAAAAAACGGAGAAAAAAAAAATGAGAAAAAAAAAATAAAAAAAAAAAAAATTGAAAGAAAAACTATAGTCCCATTCATTCTGTTGAGTTCCAAAACTCATCTTGTTCATCTGGATTGAACATAACAATCAAATCTCCCCAAATAACTTTATCAAAACCTTCAGGAAACTAATCTTAATCTAGTTCATCAACAAGTTTATATATAGCATCTAAGTCTTCTCTGTCAAACACTGAAAGCACTCTCATCAATGTACTGAAGTATCTCTTTTGACCATTACTTCTAGTTACCACATTCAAGTTAATCTCTTCTAATCCTTTTGATTCATCAAACTGTGGTTTAGTGCCAAGATACTCAGTCTTCCAGTCAATGATTGGATACTTCTTGTCAAGAATTTCATAATCTACTTCCTTGTCCTCATCTGGAGCTATTGTCAAACACAATCTCAGCTCATCATTTTCTTTCTCAATGTCAGATGGGTCATCTTGAGAAGTATCTTGTTTGAATCTTCTTTTTCTTGACTTCATCTTTTTCCTTGTACCCTGCTTTCTCTTTCTTGTGTTCTTTTCATCTTTATCCTCTTCCTTGACTTCTTGTTTAGATTCCTGCTTGTTCTCTTCTCCTTTGGAGGAATCTTTCTTATTCATTCTTTTGATTAGGCTTTCATCTTCAACAGACCCAATAGCAATGAAATCTTTAGTTGACCTTTTTATCTTTTCATACATTGCTTGTATGTCTTCAAACTTCTTACTTTTCAACTCAGAATGTTTGAAGTTCCCCACATGCTTTAAGTAGGTCATCATCTGATTTCTTAATTAATTCTTGGTTGGAGGTCTGTTTCTTATTGCCTCTGTTCTTTGTTGAGCAATGAACTTCCTCTGAGCAGCAATTGTATCATGAAGGAACTTAGCTCTTTCTTCTATTGTGAACTGCTCTCTTTCTTGCTCTTGAAGCTTTCTCCAGCAAGGATTTCTGTCTGCCTCAATTTCTTGGCCCTTGATATCATTAAATTTTAAGAGACTTCATTTTGTTGGCTTCTCTTCGTCTTCAGCAATTCCTGTTCTCGTCCTCTTCATCTTCCATTCTTCTTGAACTTTCCTTGCCAACTCTTCATGCACTCTCAAGCTGTTTGAATTCTTCACAGCTTGAGGAATTATCATCATACTTCACCTTTATAGATTCATCCTCCTCATCAATCTCTTCTTCCTTTGTCGTTCAGGATCACATCTTGGAAGATGTTTTAATGTTAGAAAGTGATCTTTTGAGAAGTAGGCCAGTCTACAATTTCTTCAACATCCTACAACTCTACAAACACCTTCTCTTTTTCTTTAGAAACAAGCTTTGCTTTAGCACATGTTTGAGTATAAGAGTGGCTATTGTTTATCATCACCAAATAACACATAGGATTGTGGGTGTTTGAGTGATGGTTTTGAGAAGCTGATAGCAGTTCTTCTTTGTTTTGATCTTCCTGCCCTTCTATTATTTGCCCAGCAGAACTTTCAACTTTCTCTTCATAGCTACCATGGTCATCTGCTCTCAGTACTTTCAAAGATCTCTTCAGTACCTTCATTTTTCTCTTCAGTACTTTCAACTTGATCATCAGCACCTTCAATTTGTTCATCAGTACTAACTTTGGATCCGTCAGTACTAACTATTTGCTTGTCGGTACTAACTTTTTCAAAGTCGGTACTAACTTTTTCACTGTCGGTACTAACTCTTTCTTTGTCAGTACTAACTGCATCTTCAGTACTAAGTCTAACTTCATCAATCTCCTTGTCTTCATCCACCATTTCTCTTGTCCTCCCTTCACTTTGAGCATCTTCTGTTTCCATGTGATCAATCTTATCTTCAGGCATTACATCAAACAGAGGATCTCTTTGAACTGTTGATTCTCCTTTTGCAATCTTCCTCCCTTGTTTGGATACATTCTTTTTGTGCATCCTTTGTTTCTTTGAGGAGCTCTTCCTTGAGAGTCTTTTCTGCAATGAGACAGTCTTCAGATATGCTTTGAAATGTTTGATGACAGGTTTAGCTTGCTTCTTGAGCTTGGTGATCTGAGCCTTCAAGAGTTTAATTTCTTTGGCTTGATCTGTAACCTGTTTACATAAAGATATACAAAGATCATAGACATTTGGGAGAGTCATGTCATCCTCATTTCCTAAAAGGGATGTATCATTGGATGAATGATCTCCAAGATTCTCACCAGTAGGTTCTGGAATTGAATCAGGAATAATAGGAGTGGGGGAAGGGTTTGGTGAAGGTCTGGGTGAAGGACTTGGTGAAAGGTCAGGTTGTTGCTCAAATGGTACCTCACTAGATTGAGCAGAAGATGAGTCATGCAGTGACTCATTTGGGGCTTCACTAGTGGGTTCAGGAGAGGGTGTTGGTTGTGCTTCAGATAGTCTTTCTGAAGAAGTACCCTCTTTCTGAGTTGGTTGGACCAACATATTATCAAACAAAGGTGTAATTTTGCCTGAAAAATGTTTGCCCTTTTTAACCATAAAAGAAAAAACTTTACTAGTTAAACTATTTACAGGAAAGTGATCTAAAGGTACAGTTACATTAACTAATTGTCTAGCTAAAAATATAGAAATAAAACGAGGATACATAACAAACTTCTTCTTAGCCTCTAGATGTCTAAACATACCATCAAAAATCAATTTAGAAAAATTATACTTTTGATTAGTTGTTAAACAAATTACAGCAGTGGCAACATTTGTAGGAATTTGATCCCAAGAGGTACTTTTGGAGCTTAAACAATGATTAATTGTGTGAAATAAAAACCTCCATTGGGGTGAAAACAAAGCTTTATTAAATGTTAACACAGTTAAATCCCCTTCATATCCCATAAGCTGAATAGCATCAAAGATAGCTTGATTTGGTAAGGTGTCTGTCCCATCAGCATCATCAAAAGTAAGATCAGTTCGAATTGATGCTTCAGAGATAGACACTGACTTGCCAGCTACTTTGGCAGTTATGTGCCTTACATTGTTGATTGTTTTGGACTTAGCAGACGTCCAAAACTGTTTAACGAATATGGTCGAAACAACAGGACTTACAGTGAGCGCATGAAAAATATAGCTTCTCTGAAGAAAATCAATGACTTCATGAAACTCGACATTCCCTTCAGTCTTTTCCAAGTATGCGATCATGTTGTGCTTAGGACAGGACTCAAGAGCAGCCATGTTGCTTAGAAGAGAGAGATCGTCGGTAAGAGAGATTAGGGCTTGTAATGAAGAAAGACAGTTAGAGAGATTGCTTGAGTAAGTGTGCGATTGAGATGAATTCTTATAGGTTTAGGAGACCTAATTTTAAAGAAAACGTTCCAATTTACACTTTGTACCCTTGGCGGTATTTTTCTCCAATGTCTGTTAAGCGGTACAAACTTTGCCTAGCGGTACTAACTTTGCATGGTCGGTACTAACTTTGTCCAAACAAAGTATGAACAATGTAAGTATCAAGAATGCTTTAGTACCATCAGTAACTCTTCTCAGTGACTCTCTAAAGTTTCTTAAAGTGTTGATAAGCATCACTTTTCAGGTAGACTTCACCATCTGACCCATCTAACCATGACTCACTATTCAGGTGGCCAAACCAACTTCTCCTCACCATCAACACATACTAACCAATTTTACCTTTCAAATACTCTTTGGATGGTCTACATAATCTTATGTCTTCAAAATGCTTCACAAGAGAATTCTTACTTTGAATCCTAACACGAACAACTTGAGCAATCTTCTTAAAACGTGGTTTGTCCTTAGGTTTACGATTAGGTACAACACATTTTCTTTGTCCAGTTGCTACCGGAAAGTTTATAGACCACTTGTTGGTATGGTTAGTTATGCTTGCATGAAGGTGATTGAATTTTGATTGGTAGAAAGGTGGAGCATAAGGGTTTAGGGGTTTCTTGGAACAAGTTTGATTTGCCATGGAGTGTTTTACCTCTTTCATCCACAGATGACCCATTCATATTGCCTCCCTTGAACCAATGTAGCTTATGGATTTACCATTCCAATTGAAACGACCAAGAACTGAAATCTGCTAACATCAAATGCCTTGGTTAGTAGATCAGCTACATTGTCATTGGTGTGAATTTTAAGCACCTGAATTAGCTTTTTTTCATAAGCATCTCGTATGAAGTGGTGCCTAATAGCAATATGCTTTGTCTTCGAATGATATACTGGATTCTTTACAATGCAAATGGTGCTTTCATTATCAATGTAGATCTTTGTGTTCATGAAGTTGAACCCATAGTCTAACATTTGATTTTGAATCCATAAAACTTGCCCACAGCAGCTTGCAGCAGCAACATATTCGGCTTCTGTAGTAGAAGTGGCCACAATGGTTTGCTTTTTGCATTGCCAAGTAATGAGTCTCCTGCCAAGAAATTGACAACCTCCTGTTGTGGATTTCCTGTCAAGATTTGCTCCAGCATAATCACTATCTGAGTAGGATTCCAAGTCAAATGAAGACTCTCTAGGATACCAAAGGCCCAGTTTGGGTTTGCCCTTTAGGTACCTAAAAATTCTTTTGACAGCACTTAAATGAGAGGTCTTTGGAGTGACTTGAAACCTAGAACAAGCACAGACTGCAAACATAATGTCAGGCCTAGAAGCAGTCACATACATTAAGGAGCCAATCATTGACCTATAGAGATGGACATCAACATCACTGGCTTCCTCATCTTTGACTAAAGGCTTCTGAGTCTCAATTGGTGTACTGGCAACCAACACAACAGTGAAACCCGATCCAGCGTTCGCTCCCTCCGCTTCCTCAGGGCCCTCACTTCCTCACTCAACTCACTCAGATGCTCGCCTCACGTCACTTCGCTCGCCTTGGGAGGAAGGCTACTGACGGTAGCGAATCTCAGAATACGAATAAGATCAACACTTGCAAAGTCAAACTTCTTCAGGATTTATCAACATACTTATCCTGGCTAATGAATATACCATTTGGTTTCTGTTTGACTTGTAGGCCAAGAAAGAAAGTGAGCTCTCCCATTGAACTCATCTGAAATCTACTCTTCATCAATGCCTCAAACTCATCACACCAAGACTTCTTTGTAGACCCAAAGATGATATCATCCACATAGACTTGAACTAAAATGATATCATGTTTGTCCTTCTTTAGGAAGAGAGTTTTGTCAATTGTCCCTCTTCTGTATCCATTCTTCAACAAGAAAGTGGATAAAGTAGCATACCATGCTCTGGGAGCTTGATGTAACCCATACAGAGCTTTAACCACTTTGTAGACTTTCTCAGGATACTTAGGATCTAGGAAACCTGGTGGTTGAGACACATATACCTCTTCATCAATCTTGCCATAGAGAAAGGCACTTTTCACATCCATCTGATAGACTATAAAGCCCATATACGAGGCAAATGCTAAAAAGATCCTTATGGCTTCAAGCCTAGCCACAGGAGCAAAAACTTCATCATAGTCTATTCCTTCCTCTTGCCTGTGTCCCTGAGCAACCAATCTAGCTTTGTTCCTGACAACCACTCCTCTTTCATCCTTCTTATTTTGGTACACCCACTTTGTACCGATAGCCTTTTTCCCATAAGGCAAATCTACTAGGATCCAAACATTTTGAATCTCAAACTGCAACAATTCTTCTTGCATAGCATCAACCCAACTTTCATCTTCAAGAGCTTCTGAAATCTTCTTGGGTTCATGTTGAGATAGAAAACAAGCAAATAAACAATGATGAAAGTCCTTATGATTGTGTCTCCTTTGCTTTTGAACATAACTAACAAAAGCATGAGCTTCGGAACTTTTATTTACTTTGCTTCTTGTTTGTACCGCTGATGTTGGATCTCCTAGAATAAGTGCTAAAGGATGAGAGGGATTAATTCTTGATGTGGGAATAGGACTAGCATTCACAACTGTTTCCAAAATCTGAAAACCGAACCATCGGTTTTTCAATCGGTTTCGGCTTTTTAGGTTTCGGTTCTTCGGGTTTTTTCAGTTTAGGTTCGGTTTTTCGGTTTCCTGCACACCCCTAGTTTTTCGTATGAAATTCAAACCAATTGAACAATATGGACAAGATGAGAATCAATCATCAATTTAATATTAAGTTTTTAAGTATTTGAAGTGATATGTTTACGTTTGAAGTTTTAAGTACTTGAATTGTTATATTTATTTGTCTATTTTGCAACTTCAAACTATGTGAACTTTGAAGTATTTTGTGATGTTATACATATTATTTATAATATTTATATACATAAAATTCCAATCCGCCTCGAAGGTGGTCGACCACCCGACTAGCGCCTATTTATTTTAACAAAAGTCAACAAAAAGTCAACATTTTTTAATTAAAAATTAGAGGTTTTTTTCCAATATACCCGACCCTTATTTATTTTAACATAACATCTTAACACAAAAGAAAAACCATCAATGTAAACACAAAGTCATGGGTTTTTCATATGAAATTCAAACCAACTGAACAATATGGACAAGATGAGAATCAATCATCAATTTAATATTAATTTTTTAAGTATTTGAAGTGATATGTTTACGTTTGAAGTTTTAAGTACTTGAATTGTTATATTTATTTGTCTATTTTGTAACTTCAAACTATGTGAACTTTGAAGTATTTTGTGATGTTATACATATTATTTATAATTTATAATATTTATATATAAAATTCCAATCCGCCTCGAAGGTGGTCGACCACCCGCCTAGCGCCTAGCGATATTTG
>BQNB010044981.1:20915-44561 GCA_026074375.1 Tanacetum coccineum
ATTGAGAATATTATATTTTGGTATTTTTACCAATTTGTGAATTTTATTTCTTTTTATGGAAAATGTTTTTATATTTTTGGTTTTTTTTTTTTTTAAATTATAATTATACTAATAAAAGAAAGTGAAAAATATTTTTGTACTTTTTATATTTTTGTAGAAGAAAAATATTCACAGATATAAATACAAATTTTTAAACGTAACGATATTCCTTTTCAACCTCCCCGGCAGCGGCGCCAAAATTTGACTCGCAAAAACTAATCCTTTATATATATATATATAAATATAAATAATCTCAAGGATCAAGATTCGCGAGACCAATGTAAACCGGAAGCAGTATAGAGTGTTCCCGGGTCGTTATGTCCCAACGAGGCTGGAAATGGAAAATCGCAAGACGATTGATGATTGGAGTTTGAATGTAACAAGGAACGATTGGGAATTAATACTGAAAGCAAATGCACATAAAAATAAGCAAAGAAAATAAGCTGGAACAAAAATAAAAGCTAGGAATGGTACAAACACTTAAACTTTTAAACTAAGACACAAACAAGCTCAAACAAGCTTGTTACAAAACCAAATAAGCTAAACTAACTCTAAATAAGCAAATTTAAAAAGTAATTAAGCTAAATAAGCAGGACAAACTCAGCAGTACTAACAACAGTACTACCAGTTTTAACTACCAGTACTAACTTATAGTTAGTACTGCTAGTTATAAGTTAGTACTGCTACCTTTGAAATCCAAGAAAATGAACTAGCAGTACTAACTTGGAGTTAGTACTGCTTGTTCAAAACAGCCTTTAACATTTCCAAAAATACTTAATAAGCACTTAGTAATAGGAATAAGCAACTAGATAAACAAATGACAAATAAGATAGAAAACTAAACTGATAAAACTCTTAAAATTATTTTTGAAAAGGCAAATAAGTTCTACTGAAGACAGTAAACTAAAATAGGCTTAATCTACTCTAAAAAGCTAAATCAATCTTAAATAGGTATAAACAATAAGCTAATAAGCAGAAATGGGCTAACAGTACTAACAGTACTAACTAACAGTACTAACTTGAAGTTAGTACTGGTAGCTTTAGGTTAGTACTGTTCCAAAAGTGAACTAGCAGTATTAACTACAGGTTAGTACTGTTAGTTGAAAATACCCCTTAAAAATCATTTTTCTTTCAAGCTAATTAAAAACAATATATCTATTCAGTCAAATTGAGACACTTATAAGCAATTTTAATTAAGAATAAGCAATACAAACTATTTTTAAACTAACAACAAAGCAAAATAAGCACTAAACATTCTGATAAAGCACAAATAAGCAGTTCTACAATCAATAAGAAAAATAAGAAAAAGAGAAACTTACAACACCCTTGCTCAAAACAGGGTCAAACTAAGAATCTACAAGCTCTAGCTTGTATAAAACAAGCTAGTGAGAGTCCATAAGCCCATCCAGAACTGGCTTATCATCCATAACATAAGCTGTGGTATATTTGAGAGTGATATTTGTGATTTTCTCTTAACTACTTAACTTTTTTATCGTACTTAATGAAAACAGCTTATAAGTAAACTGTGGTGATAGCTTTTTGAACACAAAACAATATGATTAAGAAACTTAACACTGGTATTGTAAATTGACTTAAAAACTTCAAACTTGCATTAATCTTGAAAGTGTTACAAAGCTGAAAATAAAAAGCTGTAAATGACTTTTAAATTTAAACTTAGATTAAAAACTAATTAGTTACTAAAAAACTAAAAAACTAGATGCCTCAAAGGCTTACAAAAAGCTCTATTTATAGCCGAAGTCTTGGACTTGCAGCTTGTGCTTCTTTTGGAGAGCAAAAACGAAGTGTGCTTGTTGTGTGAGTGGATTCTTAAGCAAATCCCAGCCTTTGATTTCTTTTGAGCTTCTTTGGAGACAATCTCAGCCATCGAAATGCTTTGGGAATGGAGAGGGATTGCCAACATGGACTTTTATACAACTGGGATGGGTTAGTAGGGTGGATGAAATGATTTTGGCTAGGGAGAGAAGTGGTTTTGCAGGGGAGAAGGTATGGGACGACATCCAAGTTATACATGGGTTTGTTGGGCGGGAAATGAGGCTTTTGGGGAAGTAGGCAGTATTGGTCCCCTAAAGTCTTATAACTTAAATGTAATCTCTGCCCGGTTGGCAGTTATAGTCCCTCCTCTTGATATTTTAGTAGTACAACTTGAGGTTGGTCAATTATAGTCCCTCAAGTTGTATTTTCTTCACTTGGATGACTCAAGACTTTGTCCTTTTCTTTGTCTTTTCCATTTCGTGCTCGGTTTTGTTGGTTGTGGCTTTGCTTTCCGTCCTTTTCTTGAATATCCGTATCCTGCACAATACAAAAGCAAAACATACAAATACAATGTATTTTTGGTACGTTTTTAGTCTTTTAAGTCCGTTTAGAATGGAAAATGGCATGTGTAATTAAGCACATACCAGTAACTCAAATCTTTTATCAAATGCCTCTATCCAAGGCCGAAACATCTTTCTAAACCTAATATGATCATGCGTTCAACATACCAACAAGAAAAAGTAATCATTTGACCTTAATCCGGATTTACAATGATCTTAATCATATAATGGCCATTACTCTTGTATTGGTCAAACCAAGTCAAAGGCCACTTTGCGTAAATGCATCCTTTCCCATTAGGGGATATGCTTTACTTATGATGCAAAGCACTTATCTTGTTTGCATCAAAATGATTAATGACCAAATCCATTGTTGCTCAGATTTACAATTAATCCTAATCATGTTACGGGTTTGACTCCCTTATTTTTCAAACTAAGTCAAAGGTCACTTTGCATAAACGCATCCTTTCTCGTTATGAGATATGCTTTACTTACGATGCAAAGCACTTAGCTTGTTTGCATCAAGATGATTAGTGATAAAATCCATTGTTGATTATCATGGATTAAAGTCTAAATGACTAATTGAGTTTGTGGTATTTAGAAGTTAATTATACTTTGACTTTTCTCACTTTCATACAAATGTTTTTACAAACTCACATGTATTCCTCACATGTACAAGTCCTCATTTCTTCTATATAAACTCCTACAACCCATTCTATCTAATCACTTGTTTACCTTTGTTACTCAACAAGTGATTTCATCTCTTCTACACACACTCTAATCATCTTCCTCCTAAGCAATCCTATAATTACATATGCCCACTCTTTTCTCTTTTATTGGCAATGTAATTATTAACCCAAATTAATCCTTTGATTTAACCTAAACACCATCAACGTAATACATATCTTCCTAAACACACTTCAAGCCTAAACACCCTTCTTCACATAAACCTTCACCAAATAAACCTCAAACCTTATCCTCAACAATGCCAACTCACATTTCATTACACAATATACTTATCTTGTACTTGTTGTACCTTTATGTCTCCAATATTTCCAACTAATATCTCTATATCTTTTTAAAACATTCTTCACCACACATCTACTATTCATCTTCTTCTCTATACAATTCACATTTCACATACACACACACACACTTCTTCATCCTAACCCTTGATCAAGGTATGTCACCAATCCAAGTTCACACACTCTTCTCTCAACCCTTGGATTGCTTTTCAAACTAACATGACAAACACAATAAACACACTTTCTTCTCTACCCTTGATCAAGCCACCTTATCAATCTAAACTCCCTCATTCTATTCTCAACCATTGGATTGATGCTTCATCTTAAACAAACACACTTATCTCACAAACACTCTCCTCTCACTCACACAACAAATACAACCTTCTTTCTACCCTTTATCTTGCCACTTATCCAAGGGTACTTCTCACATTCTCACACTCCATTTCAAACAAGATCAAGAGGCTTCTATGTGTCATGACAACCCATCCTTCATTCTTATCCAACATGTGCTTGAAAGATTTGAAATTCAAATTTTAAATTCTCCCCCCTTTCTCACCAAGCAAAGAATATTTCAAGAATATTCTCTTGGTTTCTAACTAGCCCTTTCTATCTTTAGTTGGATCTCAACTAGGCTAGTTACACATTTGAGGAATACCCAAAATACCCTTTCTGATAATTCTTTTGTCTCTTTACTTTATCGGACAAACAAAGCGCTTTTAATACTTCACAAAATGCTTTTATCAAATGGCTATTTGAGTTTGTTGACCCTAAGTGTAAGAATGATTGAAAGGTTATAGCGTGAAGTACAATTAGGGGTTTATTAAGAGCCGGTAATTAAAAAGCCAAGAACCTGAAAAATGGCTTCGGGTGTTTGGCGCGTTGGACATGCGACAGCGCATCGCCAGCGCACCACACGCGAATTGCATTTCCCATTTTTGGGTTCTTGGCCTATAAATACCCCATCTTGGCCTTTGTATTCCTCACTTCTTGTAAACATTCTTTCATCTCTTTTCTCTCCTCTAATCCTCTAAGTCTAAACATTAAGTGTTCTTAATCTTCTCCTCTATCATTCATTGAAGAACACACATCTCTGCAAGAGAGCCACACAAGTACCTAATCCATACTTGTATGTTTTATCGAGGGTCTTCTTTCTCATACCCTTTCTATTAGAATTGAGTCTCTAGGTTAGGTTAGGACTTGGTTCAACTATCTTTCATTTATCCAATCAAGTTGTAAGGGAAGTCGTGTATATGTAGGATCAATCTTAGATCGTTAGAGATCTAGTTGGGGTTTGATAAGCTTCCAAGGGTAAGGCTTCTAGAGTTTTAGGCTAAGTCGAATCACAGGTTCTTAGGGTTGGACTCCGAGGGTGGAATACCGTAGGTAGTAACTTTTATGTGTGAGCATCGAGCTTTTTGAAAGTCGGTGGAGTTAAATTGCAATACGGTTTATAGGCCACCATAAGGATTATACTAGGAATAGTTTTAGTGTCGTGAATTCTCAACTGGATGTACGGAAGGACTAAACCCCCTTCCCGAACTAGTATATATCATGGTGTCTCTTCTTCTCTCTATCTACGCATCGTTTACTTTGCAAAGTAGATTAATACACCACTCGTCTCTTTCGAGACTTGAAGTTTTATAAACTTCAAAGAAGTCAAGAAAACCGTATTCACCCCCCTCTACGGTTCTACAGTAGTGACTTAAGAAAGTCTATCATTTCATACAACTTATGGCTCAATCCTAGGAATTCCTCCTTAATTATTTGGTACGTTTGGTCACTTTTCCTAAGGGACTCACTATAAATGGATCCTAAACATTGAGGTTGTTCAAAGGGATCTATCCTAGGTGAAGGCTCATATGGTGCATAGGTTTCACTAGATAATTACTATGTGTGTTAGTATTTTGTGCTCCATCATTCATCATTCTATATTTTTCCTCAAGGTTCTTTAATTCGCTTTGAAAGTCTTCGAGAAAATTTGTTTGGTTATATTCTATGAAGCACGCAAATTGATCTTCTATTAACGACACAAGTGTGATTTCATCTGCCATGTTGACAAGTGAAAGATTTACGAACAAATTCACAAAGAAAAGATAGACTACAAGAAAGCTACAAAAATGAAAACAAAAACCTCACTTGATAGGAATCTAGTGAGAAAAGCTAAGCTAAATAGACTACGAAACCTAGACTACTCCCCAGTAGCGGTGCCAAAAACTTGATGCGGATTTTTGCAAAACCACAAGTTTTACAATCCTCCTAGGCAGTGAACCTAACCGTTGTAGTGTACTATAGGTAAGTCCGGAGGATTGATCGTTCTCTAAGGGAATAGTGAGGTAGGTTCAAAGTGTATTTCTCCTAAATCTAAAGGTTTGAGGGAAGATTCTTTTTGGTCTTTTATTGGTTTTAATGAAAGCAAATAAAATCAATATGTTTAAGAGAGATTTAGTTTTTTAAACTAGTTAACTACGAAAACTAATTAAAGTAAATACAATTAACTACTAATGATAATAAAGGTGTATCTACTTAGATGAAATTCTCCCTAATCTTGTATGTGCATTATGCTTAACTAGTTAAACACATTATTAATGGTGGTTTGAAACTAATATGGCTTGGTTAAGCATTCACATCCCCTTGCCCTTCTACAGCTATAGACAATGTCTATAAGGATGCTCAATTAGACACGAACACAAGCATAAAGCATTAAGATTTCCACTATTATACATAATTCGACCTATGTGACCTTAGGTTGCCAAGTATCACTAATTAGCCTAGATGTTGCTATTTTGACTAACTAACACACGCTTAAATATAAATCACCAATTAACTTGTCCATGCTTAGGTTGCTAAGCCACGTCTCTTAAGGCCCTTTAGGTTGCTAAATGACCAAGAATAAACTGGTTACACATTAAGGTTGCCTAATCATGCAATGCTAGTTTATTACAAATCAATCAATCGAATTTAGTATGTAACCATATGGATCTTTAATCAAACATGCTCAATAATCATCAACAATTATTAAATAACACAAACACATAAACAATCTTAGGGATTATAACATCTAAGAAAACACAATAGAGATTTAGCATATCATATTGAATGAAGAACAATCAAAATCATAATCAACAATAGTAATTGAAGACATAATTAAGATAAGATTTGATAGACAAACCATGGATCAAAAGATGTTTAAAGTATGAATAAAGTACCCAAAGTAGCTGGAATAACACCCCCTTAAACCCCAGAATCGGACTTAGGGTTTAGGGCTTGGAAAATACGAAGTTATGAGTTTTCTATATATAATGTATTCTGAGTCGGTGATTGTGACGGCGTCACAACTAAAGTGTGACAGCGTCAACCTATTTTTTTTCAAAGTTGTAGATCTTCTCTTCCCAGTCACGTAGCCACTTGAATCGTCCAAATCCGAGTTCGTATGAAGGAGTTTTGATCAAAAACAATATCTGATACTACGTGCGCATTTTTGTGACCCCGTTAGAGATTTTTGGTGACAGCGTCAGGAAGGTCATCTCCACCCACTGAAGCATCACATAACACCTCCAAAAACACACTTTCTAGGTACATTTGTTGAAGGCGTCAGGATGGGAGTCACATTTTGTCCGTTTTCATACCTTTTCATCCGTTTTATACGTCTTTTTATGTTTTTGTACGTTTTTATACATTTTTATACGTTTTTGTACGTTTTTTTACGTTTTGGTACGTTTTTGTCTGTTTTGTACGTTTTCATATGCTTACGTACGTTTTCGTTCATTTTCATCTGTTTTATACGTTTTTGTACGTTTTAGCCAAATCGTTTAAAAGTTTCAACGTTGAAAAGGTGAAATAAGGCCACATTGAGTCTTATACGTACACATATATCTAATAAAATCCACTTTAACTTCCCAAAACTGGCATGTAGGAAGGGAGAAAACCGGCATATATATGAAGTTTGGTTATTGTTAGAGGTTACTTATTGGGTATGCTTTGTTGTCTTAGATAGTTAAAGGTTAGATGAAATTTAATGTAGTTTGTTTTTTATAATTTTAGAATACATCGGATTCTACGCAAAACTTATGTTTGCTAATAGAGTTGCATGAAGAGTATATGTTTGCATGATGTGGCATACTCTATTTTGTGCAAGTGGTTCCATTATTTTAGGTTTGTTTCAATGCGATGTCTGGTTTCGTTTTACTGTAAATTATGTTACCTTGGCTGATATTATTGCCCAGAATAAGTTTTGGATGTTGATATTGCAGATTATGCGCTATCTTGCATTCTAGATTTGGTTGCTTTCAACAAAGCTACCAGTGAAAACAAGGCGCTACAATCAGACTATGAAGATTTGATTAAAAAAAAAACAGCAACCAGAAGAGGAAGAGGAAGGCGGGCCCAAATAAGTCATCTAAGTGTTGGTAATGTTTAGCTAAATATTTAAATTCAAATCTAAATTAGCATAATAATCAACCTAAAATATGAGATAATAGTTAAGGAATTTATAGATTAATACGAACACAATAATTTATTTTGAAAAAAGATATTAAAGATGAAAACTTTTAAGTTAATACATGACTCTTCAGATATTACTAAAACCTGCAAACTTATTTTTCATAGTCTCATATCTTGCACAATCTCAGGCCTTTTTTTTATCTCAACATGCATTCATCAAAGAAAAGAGCAGAAACTGACGCGATCCTTGAAAGCAGTCATGCCATTCAAGTCAAGTATTTTGCAATTCTTTGTTTACATTTGAATGGTTAAATGTTTTATCAACTGTCAAACTAACAATTCGTTCTCCATGCCAGGAAACAGGGTGGCAAAGATGAAAAGACAATTATTCCAAAACAACAATCAGAAGCAGTGGTAGGCAAAGGTACACTAATACATTAGATATGTTTTTATTTTGTATGATGGTGCATAAACAAACACTTAATTTCTTTTTCTACGATGGATATATGTTATGGTCGTAACTACTATTTTCATAAGTGATGCAATGTTATTTTTAGGTTGAGAAAATTAAACGCTTCTTCTGATCCTTTAAAGTCTGATGTGTGGTCACATGTGTTGATATTATGTGCTATGTATAGGTTGCATTCACGACTACTTATTTTGTAAGCGCGATTAGGTTGAAAACTGAAACTTATTAATTGTATGAGAGTCTGAGGTGTTTACAATATCTTTTTTTCTATATGGAGATTGTGTGTCGCTGTATCATAATTCGACCTTTCTTTAAATTTGTAGTAGACTGGTGATTTTAAAATTTGAAAATTCTTTTGAAGGTTCGTATGCGATCATAGGTGTTAATTTTATCTTGTTTTTAAACTATTATATGTGTAACATTTCTCAATTTTAGGACATTTTACGACATCTATTATTCGTCACTATTTATTTTGGTCCGATACGCGGTTACTTTTAAATTAACTTTAAGATAAATTAAGGTTTACATCAACCAAGTAATAAATAATTATTAAGAAGATAATTATTAACTTTGAGTATTTTATTTTTATCGGTCACGTAAAAGGTTTACGTTTCGCAATAAAATACATTTGGACACACCCCGGAAATACCTAGACTTACCTAGACTCAAACCAATACCCACTTTTAAAACCTTAACACAAAGATTAAATCAATTTTGTGTACAATGGCCACTATGGCCGAATATGGGCACCAAAAACAACTAGAAATCTTCCAAGATATTGCTAAGTACTTGTACAACTCTCCTTTAATTAATATTAGTCCTTAATGTTCTTAGTTAAGCTACATTATACATTGGATGACAACCATTTCTTGCCCTTTACCCTTGGATACCACGGCTACAAGCTACACAACACACAAATCACCAAAAATCTTTCTAGTATCTCTTAAAGGTACATGTACATCTTATGTTTAATTAAGATAGGTACTTATGGTCTCTAATTAGCTAAATACCCATTGGTTAATAACCATTTGTTCCTTGTCCTCCTTGGTAGCCGCGGCTAGATACATGCACACACACCTAAACCATATGATTTCCACAATCTAAGCAAATCTTGTACATCTTAGAGGTAATTAAAACATGTACTTAGTGGTTTAACCAAAACCATGTCTAATGAACTAGAAACCACTAAGCTACTAAGACTTGGATCGGTTTTGGTCTAGTTAATGTGACTAGGAAGTGTAACTAGGTTTATGCCTATAAATACACACTCATATCTCACCATTTCACACTCTTGCAAACACAAACACTTAAACGCATGCACACTCCCTTGCTTCGGGTCTCAAACCGCAACCAAACAACACACGTTCACTCCATTCGAATCAACAAACACGACAAAGGGTTTCATAACGAGTGCATAAGGAAATATACGAGCTAGGGTTGGGTTACACTAAGCTTTGAAGCTTGGTTTGTTATTTTGGGTCGTGTATCATACGAGGGTAGCGTCATTTCTCACGTACACTCGAAAAACAAAACACTAGGACCATTTGTAAGTCACTTTGAACCCATATAACTCGTACCTTACTTGTATTATACCTATACTATGCGTGTTACTTTGCTAACTAGTTTTTCATGTCGCGTTTGAATACAAAAATAATGGGATAGCTAAAGAAAACGCACGTTAATTGCAAAATAAACGTGTTATACGCAATGCTATTGCGTATAACAACTTGTGTGGTGATTTAAAATACATAGAACACATGTAATGTGACCTAGTAACAAGCAAAACTTCGAAAACCGTTTGTTATAAGGAAACCACATGTAAGCATTTATTGTAAACCATATACGATGGCTTGGGGATACGTACGCGACCTTATCAAACGTTTGCATGTAAGGTGCGACATAAAAATAAGTTAAATACACGATATTGTTATCACTAGGGCCTTTCGAATACTTATGTAAGTTGCTAGGGAAATGTTGAGCCTTGTAAACCAAACATGTACACGGCTTGGGTCCAACCGGCCCAACGAGCATAAGAATGGAAAGCCACGGCTAAATAATAAGCTCATTCGAGCTTATTGATGAAACTAGAAAACCGAGTGAATTTGTATACCATACATGCTCAAGTGCAACTTCTATTGGACCTTTTCTAGCCCAATAGCCGCGTTCGAAGCCTAACGGGCCCAATAAGCCCACTCGATGAGCCACTGCTTATTTATAAGCTTTACGAGCTTATTAAGAATCCCACAAACTCATTTTTACCAATATAGACCCTTACACCTTTTTAAAAACCAAACGGATCCTAAACGGGCTCGTTAGCCCATTACCGTAACTACTAAAGCCCATAAGCCACAAATAAGCTTTGACAGCTTATTTGTGAGCTTAAACAGCTTATAAGGATTATGATCAGCCTAGATAAGCTATTGGACCATAAAGAATTAAGCCAAACCTTTAAAACTCTTGTTGGGCTCATAACGAGTCCAATAAGCCCATTAAGCATAAATAAGCTTATCCGAGCTTATTTATAAGGAGTTTCAGCTTCTATTTAATTTGAAAGTAATAAAACCAATTGCCACATGTTAGAACTCAAACGGGCTTAAAATGCGATTTTTACAAGTTAAGGGACTAAATATGTCAATTTTGAAGCTTAAGGGTGTGAAACTATTAACTCACTGTTTTAATAACTTAAAGGATTATTTTTGTCATTCTGAAACTTTAGGGACTATTAGAAGCATATAAGGACTTAAAGTGAAAACTTTGTAAAGTCGGAGGACTAATTACGTACAAGTGAAAACTTAAGGGGTCTAAAGTGTAAATGTTACATTTTCATAAACTAGAGGGGCTGTTTTGTAATTATAGAAAACCTAAGGGTATTTTATAAACAAAAGTGACTTCATAAACATTTAACATATCGGACGAATTATATTCGGGTAATATACAAGTTAACCTACGATTTAATAAATACGAATATTTATTAATAACTTATATACGTATACAAGAACGTGTGACATTGTATACCTTCCCAAGAGCCATCAAACAATTTCAAATACGATAAACATGTGCACCACCACACAAGTGATAACAGTATATATAAACTAGCAAATTACTGTAGTTTATACATTGAGTCTTTAGCCTAAACTTGTAGACTAAGACTGGCCGTATTTACTTAGGTATTTGACGGTGTGATTCATACTTGGATATATTATCATTTCCAGAGGACTATTTACTAAGGTGAGTTCATAGCCCCATGTTTTACAATTATTTAAATGATTTACATCCTTGGGGTGAGAACATGCTTTGTTTTACAAATTGGACGCAAGTGTACATTTTATACTATGATTACGTGTTTGCCTAAGTAGCGATAACCCACTGAGCCCATTATCATGAACTATCAATTACTGGATTGTGAGCGCGAATGTTATAAATAGATCTATTTGGGATTGACAATCCCCGTTCGGGTGATTAGCTATCACCGGAAAAGAACGTATACCATGTCGGATTTGGGATGTTACGGGTTAGAACATCATTCACGGGCAATTGTAGGCAATCTATTTGCATTCATACATGTCGAGCTTCAGTGTCATGAGCTTAGGAAAACGTAATTACCTTTTATGATGTTTGCATCTGTTGCTTAATCATACACTTGGAAATCTTGCGGTCCTACTGATTAGCTTTTTAATTTACCCCTTTTTATATAAATAAATATATACTACTTATAAATATATAATGAGGATAATTATCAAGAAAATCAATGAAACCGAAAGTAGTATAGAATATTCCCGGGTCGTTTATCCCTAACAAGGAGTGAATTGGAAAGTCGAGAGTTGGATTAATATTTGATGATTGAATAGAACAAGATTTGGATTGGATTTCTAAATCTACGGGAAAAATAAAGCAATCTACACTAAAAACGAGAAAATTACACAAATTATACTAAAAATGAAAACGGGAAGCTAAAACGACACACTAAAAACCCTAAATTTTCAAAATTAAGCTTAAATTGATTTTTTTCACTTTTAATGTACTTAAATTGACTAAAAAGGAAGTTTAAAGAAAACTAGAACGAAAACGGAGTTAAATTGAGCTAGAAAGTACGAAAAACGAGCACGGGAACGAATCCCGCTCTTTAAAAAACGAAATTTTGCAAAAATGACCTTACGAAAGTTTTTCTATTTTTCCTAGATACTATATGATAAAATAAAATTTTCTAAAAAAAAAAAAATACTTTTTTGATTTTTATTTAATTTATTATAATTAAAAAACAGTTTAAAAGAAAATAAATGATAAAAAATATCAAACGATTATAAAAAATGTGAAAAAATACAGAAAAGTGGATTAAGGTGTACTGGATTTAGGAAAAATAAAAGCTATAAAAGTGGGCTTATAAATAAGCCGTAATAAGCTGAAAACAGCTTATGGGCTTAATGGGCTAAAATGCCCTTAAAGAATTAATTGTGCAACTCACTACCGGATGAGCTATTGTAGCACATCGGTAGTGAGTGTGTTATAAAATGTTGGTTGATGGGGTTGAGGTCCCAAGTTCGAGCCCTGCTCACTTGGGGCCTCCCCTAATCCTAATATTTTTGATTTTTATTTTTTTTACAACTTTTTAAACAAGATGAAAATAAGCAACTTTAAAAAAGACAAAAAATTTATAACTAGCAAATAAGCACGAAATAAGCTAAAAGAAAGTGGCAGTTTGCTAAATTACACTAAGACTAAAAAAAAGTGCTTAACTGTTAGGCAGTTTAAGCTCTAGTAAGCTTATGGAAAATGGAAATAAGCTACAATAAGCAATAAGCTATTCCTAAAAAGCAAAAGAGATTAAAAATAAGCACTGACAATAAGCTAAATAGACAGAGCAGCTAGAAAGGGTTAAAATACTTAAAATTTTACACTAAGAGGCAAATAAGCTCAAATAAGCTTAAAATAATTCCAAATAAGCTAGAACAAGCTTAGACTAACCTAATAAGCAAAGACAAACCAACATAAGCTAACACCCACAGACAGATAAGCCATAAAAAGCAAATAAGCTATAAGTACAAAATTTACTCTAAGCTAAGGTAGATAGACCCTAACACCTAATAAGCAAATGCAGATAGAAATAAGCTAATAAAAACAGACAGAAAAGCCATAAATCCACAATAAGCTATCAAGCCTAAACAAGCATACAAAACAGTCAAAAGGGCACCTAGGGGCTTAATTATAAGCACTCTAGAGGAATCTAGGGGCTTAATGCTTATAAAGGCTTAAAGAAAAGCTTGTGGGCTTTCTAGAAAAGAAAAAAAAAATTAAGGTTTTACTACAAATAAGCAAGAAAAAGGGGTGTCAACTTGGGCTTTTGCACCAACGGACTTTTACAAAGAAATCAAGGGACAATAAGCTATCTTAAAAAATAAGTTACAAAATAAGCTTAAAACTCAAAAACAAGTTAAAACAGATTGAGACATGCTCCTAATGAGCTTGTGCTCAAAAATTGAGAAGCTACAAATAAGTTAAAGTTGCTGATATTTAAGGAAGAAAAAAATCATTTTAAACTTAAGGTTTGGCTAAAGAAAAGTTGATAGTTTTGAGGAGAACAAGAACTAACCAAAAGGAACTAATTCTACTGCATCTATGTCTTAAAAACAGTCAAAAACAAGTTCCAAAGGTTGGTTTTAAAAGCTCAAGCAAAGCAAACACTTTGAATCAGTTTTGTCAACACATATTCAAAGGACAATTTGATAAAACTTTAAAAACAATTTTTAACTCTAAACTTTTTCAAAAACAGATAAAAAACTCTTAAAAATGTTTGCCAAAGATGCCTAGGGTTACCCAAATGGTTTTAAACCCCAAGTGACCCGTTTTGTACCCTTAACCCAAACACCCCTTAAAGACCTTAAAAACCATTTTTAAGCTAGTTAACTTGATTTTTAACAAACAAACCTTAAATACCAGATTATATTTAGCTAACAACAAACCTAATGATCAACTTTTAACAACTAATTAAGCAGAAATGACAAGATTAAGGCTAATGCTACTATTTTTGGTTTTTCTTTGATTTAAAGACTAAAACTTGTAAAAATAATATTCAAACTATAAACTAAGCTAAATAAGCACTAAACATGATAATTTAACATAAATAAGCTAATAGAAACAATAATAAGCAGGAATAAGCTATGCTACAGTAACAAAAATTTAAAAGGTGCACTTACCAAACCCTTGCTCTAAACAGGGTTGAATAAAGAGTCTACAAGCTCTAGCTTGTATAAAACAAGCTAGTGAGAGTCCATAAGCCCATCCCTTTTTGGCTTATCATCTAATTTTTGCTGAGGTAATTTGAGGGAGAATTTTTTTTTGATTTTTCTTAACAGTTTATCTATTGAGTCATTTTTTTGTAAAACAGGTTACAAAGTAGCTTAAATGAGAGCTTATATTAGCTTATGAAACTTAAGTGAACACTTGAAGAGAATAAGAACTTAAAACAGATTTTAAGAAACTTTAAATTTCATTAACTTGAAAACATTACAAGGAAAATTAAAAACTAAATTTGCTGGATTAAACTAACTAGGTGAAAACTAAGTTACAAAAAATACTAGATAGCCAAATGGCTTACAAGACACCCTATTTATATAAAAACGACTAAGTGCTTGCCCTCTCTTCAATCTTTGTCTTCTTCTAGTTGTGTTTCTTTGCTGAGACAGAAACACAAGTGTGTTTTTTGTGAGAGTGAAACCCTAAGCTCATCTTAGCCATCAAATTTCCTTTGTCTCTAAGTTCTTTCATCATACCCGTTGATATATTTGTCCCATTCCATGTCCAATAAGCATTTGTGGGATTGCCAACGTTTCCTTGTTGGTTTGTGGGTGTGGGGTGAGTAGGAAGGTGACATTTTTGGCTTGGGGTGCACAGTGGTAGAGGTGGGGGAACAGGGAAGCATGAATAGTTTGAAGTGTCATTTCTCATGTTCAAGATTAGTCTTTCATTACCGTCACGGAGAATCATTTCTTCCCCATGAACGTCAATCAAAGCATGAGTGGTCCGTAAGAATGGTCTTCCCAAAATGAGGAGGACACGTGGATCGCTTTCATAATCAACGATGACAAAATCAGCGGGGAATGTGAACTTTCCAACCGAAACAAAGACATCTCTTGTAATTCCTTTCGTAGTGCAAATATCACGGTTAGCAAGTTCAAGAGTCATTTGGGTGGGAATAAGCTTGGGTAACCCTAACTCTTTCCACACCGAGAGTGGCATCAAGTTGATGCTAGCACCTAGATCGGCTAGGGCTTTACACTTGAGCTCACTAAAACCACACGGAATGAGAAATTTCCCAGGGTCACCTAGCTTTTTGGGAAGCTTCTTTAGGATAACCGCTGAGCAATTTTCACTAACGGGTGTGTTTGCCAATTCTATAAGCTTCTCCTTGTTGGAAAGGAGAGACTTAAGCATCTTTTGATATTTTGGGATTAAAATCAATGCATCGGCAAGAGAGATGTTGATGTGAAGTTGTTTAAACATTTGCCAAAATTTGTGTATTTGGACTTCATCTTTTTCTTTTTGTTTCTCTTGGTTCATTCTAGACGGATAAGGGATATTCGGGTGACGAGGATCCCTTTGATGAATCACAAAATTTCTTTGTTTAGCCTTTTGGACTAGAGGAGGTGGGACCTTAATGGTAAACTCACCATGTTTGGGGTCCGTGAAAGTCACCTCTACACTTCATCCTCCTCCAGGGGATTAGTAATGAAAGAGAAGGGATAGGAACGGAAGGTTCATCAAGAACAAGACCACTTCGAGTGGTAATGGCTTTCAATTCACCTTTTGGGTTAGCAACGGTGTTGCTAGGGAGAGATCCCGTACCCGAGGTAGAAGCGGTATTCATTTTGATAAAGTTACCTAGCATACTTTCAAGCCTTTGATTCGAAGTAGCCAAGTTGTTCATTTGAGTTTGCATTGAATTGATCTTGTTTTCATTAATCCTGATGGTTTTGTAATTCTTGCGGTAAAGAAATCGGAGGTGAGGTATTAGGGGCTTGATAATTTTGAACCTGATTCTGATTATGATTAGCACCCTGGAAAAACTGATTTCTACCCTGATTGTTACTTTGGGTGTTTCCCTGATTCCGGTTTTGATAAGGCTGAACCTGGTTGTTTTTGAATTAATTGCTATCGGATTTTTGAAATGGATTCACATTAAACCCTGGTGGGTCCGAGATAATTATTCGAACGATACTAAGCAGATTGCGGTTACCTGAAGGTTGTAGAATTACACCTTAATTGTAGGCTACCATAGCATATACGTATCTGCTTTTCTGGCCAACGAGGCTGGACAATCATTGTAAGAATGAGGACCACCAAAAGTCTCGCAACTCGGTGTTACGGTATTAACATGTTGGTTTATTTGAAGCACTCTTGTTAAGTTCCTATTCATTTCTTCCATTTGAAGCTTAAGGGATGCTATTTCTGGATTAGAAGATGTATAGACCTCGAGACTCATTCGTTGAGCGGAAGTATCCCATACATTGTGATGGGCGGATCATATTTTTATGAAACAAAAACACTCGTCAGGCGCCTTTTCATAAAGGTCCCGCCGGCAGCAGCATTGATGGTATCACGATGCCTCAAAGTTAACCCGTTATAGAAGGTATCTATTTGAGTCACGGGTAACATGTTGTGGTTAGGACATCGATCAATTGAAAGCTTATAACGTTCACAAGCTTTGAACAATGACTCATCGGGTCTTTGACAGAAATTTGTAATATCATTTCTCAACTTGGTCACCATAGAGGGTGGGAAGTATTTTCCGAGAAATATTTGCCATTTGGTCCAAATAGTTGATAGAGATTCCTTGCAAACGATTCAAAACCATTTGGCGGCATCGATCTTGCAAGGAGTAAGGGAAGAGATGTAGACGAAGGGCGTCATCGGAGACCCCATTTACTTTCATGCTTTGGGTGACATGCAAAAATTTGTCGAGATGCTTGTTGGCATCTCACCCGAACGCGAAATGGAACACGAGTTATTAACATGTTGAATCATGTCATTCTTAAGTCCATAAAGTTTGTTGCTTGAATTGCAATCGAGCAATTGGTCCACCTCGACCATCTAAAGACGGTTGGCACAACTCCTCCATAGTTCGAGAGGTCGGGAACTTGGTAAACCCACATTACCTTCGGCGGAGGCGTCCGCCACGCTCCAATAGCGGCCAATGTTAACTATGGAGGATTATATCTAAAAGGTTCTTCAAGATTAAAAGGTTCAACAACTACCGGTAGGGCTTGTTGTTGTTGACGGTTTTGATTTCGAGATTGAGAACGAGTGCGCATGCACTTAAACTATAAAAAGAAAATTTACACTAATTTTTTGGTTTTTTTACAAATTTTTTCACAATCTATTTTATTAACGACAAGAATGTTAAACTAAAATCAACAAGCTTCACGGAGCTCTTTAAAAGAATTAAACTTTTATAAAGGTGAGTCGTACTCGCAAGTGATACAAAAGGAAAGTTATAAATCATTGTTTCTAAACTTATAATGGAGTAATACTTCAAGTTGAAAGTATATAATTAATGGTGTTCTTTTACCAACTTGAAGATTTTTATTGATAATTAAGGACAATTTTTTTATATTTTTGATTTTTTCTTTATATGTTAGTGTTCTTTTACCAACTTGTGATTTTTATTGATAATTAAAGACAATGTTTTTATCTTTTTGGTTTTTTTTAATATAATAAAAAGTAAATATTCACAAATTCAAGCACAAATAATCAAACTTCGAAACGACAAATGCTTTCACTCCTCCCGGGCAGCGGCGCCAAAAATTGATTTGCAGATTTATTCACCCATTTGTAAATATATAAATATAAATAAATATAAATATATAAAAAGGATCAAAATTCACAAAATCAATGAAACCAGAAGTAGTATAGAATATTCCTGGGTCGTTTATCCCCAACGAAGAGTGAATTGGAAAGTCGAGAGTTGGATTGATATTTGATGATTGAATAGAACAAGATTTGGATTGGATTTCTAAAACTACGGTAAAAATAAAGCAATCTACACTAAAAACGAGAAAATTACACAAATTATACTAAAAATAGAAACGGGAAGCTAAAACGACACACTAAAACCCTAAATTTTCAAAATTAAGCTTAAATTGATTTTTTTACTTTTAATGTACTTAAATTGACTAGAAAGGAAGTTTAAAGAAAACTAGAATGAAAACTGAGTTAAATTAAGCTAGAAAGTACAAAAAACGTGCACGGGAACGAATCCCACTCTTTTAAAAAACGAAATTTTGCAAAAATGACCTTACGAAAGTTTTTCTATTTTTCCTAGATACTATATGATAAAATAAAATTTTCTAAAAAAGAAAGATATTTTTTTGATTTTTATTTAATTTATTATAATTAAAAAACAGTTTAAAAGAAAATAAATGATAAAAAATATCAAATGATTATAAAAAAATGTGAAAAAATACAGAAAAGTAGATTAAGGTGTACTGGATTTAGGAAAAATAAAAGCTATAAAAGTGGGCTTATAAATAAGCCGTAATAAGCTAAAAACAGCTTATGGGCTTAACGGGCTAAAATGCCTATATAGAATAAATCTTGCAACTCACTACCGGATGAGCTATTGTAGCACAGCTGTAGTGAGTGTGTTATAAAATGTTGGTTGATGGGGTTGAGGTCCCAAGTTCGAGCCCTGCTCACTTGGGGCTTCCCCTAATCCCAACGTTTTTTATTTCCATTTTTTTACAACTTTTTGAACAAGCTAAAAATAAGCAACTTTAAAAAAGACAAAAATTTATAACTAGCAAATAAGCACGAAATAAGCTAAAAGAAAGTGGCAGTTTGCTAAATTTACTCTAAGTAGAAAACTAACTGTTTGGCTAGATTTTAACTCAAATAAGCAAACAAATAAGCTAAAGGAAATGAAAACTCAGCTAAGGTAGATAGACCCTAACACCTAATAAGCAAATGTAGATAGAAATAAGCTAATAAAAACAGATAGAAAAGCCATAAATCCACAATAAGCTATTAAGCCTAAACAAGCATACACAACAGTCAAAAGGGCACCTAGGGGCTTAATTATAAGCACTCTAGAGGAATCTAGGGGCTTAATGCTTATAAAGGCTTAAAGAAAAGCTTATGGGCTTTCTAGAAAATAAAAAAAATTTAAGGTTTTACTACAAATAAGCAAGAAAAAGGGGTGTCAACTTGGGCTTTTGCACCAGGGGACTTTTACAAAGAAATCAAGGGACAATAAGCTATATTAAAAAATAAGTTACAAAATAAGCTTAAAACTCAAAAACAAGTTAAAACAGATTGAGACAAGCTCCTAATGAGCTTGTGCTCAAAAATTGAGAAGCTACAAATAAGTTAAAGCTGTTGATATTTAAGGAAGAAAAAAATCTTTTTAAACTTAAGGTTTGGCTAAAGAAAAGTTGACAGTTTTGTGGAGAACAAGAACTAACCAAAAGGAACTAATCCTACTGCATTTATGTCTTAAAAACATTCAAAATCAAGTTCCAAAGGTTGGTTTTAAAAGCTGAATCAAAGCAAACACTTTGAGTCAGTTTTGTCAACACAGATTTAAAGGACAATTTGATAAAGCTTTAAAAACAATTTTTAACTCTAAACTCTTTCAAAAACTAATAAAAAACACTTAAAAATGTTTGCCAAAGATGGCTAGGGTGACCCAAATGGTTTTAAACCCCAAGTGACCCGTTTTGTACCCTTAACCCAAACACCCCTTAAAGACCTTAAAAACCATTTTTAAGCTAGTTAACTTGATTTTTAACAAACAAACCTTAAATACCAGATTATATTTAGCTAACAACAAACCTAATGATCAACTTTTAACAACTAATTAAGCAGAAATGACAAGATTAAGGCTAATGCTACTATTTTTGGTTTTTCTTTGATTTAAAGACTAAAACTTGTAAAAATAATATTCAAACTATAAACTAAGCTAAATAAGCACTAAACATGATAATTTAACATAAATAAGCTAATAGAAACAATAATAAGCAGGAATAAGCTATGCTACAGTAACAAAAATTTAAAAGGTGCACTTACCAAACCCTTGCTCTAAACAGGGTTGAATAAAGAGTCTACAAGCTCTAGCTTGTATAAAACAAGCTAGTGAGAGTCCATAAGCCCATCCCTTTTTGGCTTATCATCCAAATATTAAGCTGTGGTATTTTGAGGGTAATTTCTTTTTTTGAGATTTTCTTAACTGTTTATATTTCTAAGTAAATTTTTATAAAAGCAGGTTATAAAGTGGTTTAAATGAGAGCTTATAAGAGCTTAAAGTGAGCTTTTTAAAACATAAAATGGACTTAAAACTTGAAAAACAGAATTTTGAACCAAACTTTGAATTTCATTAATCTTAAAACCTTACAAAGTAAAATTACAATAAAACTGAATTAAAACTAAGGAAAACTAAAAATTATCTTAAGTTAAAAGCTAGATGCCCAAATGGCTTACAAAAGAGCCTCTTATATAGAAAAACGATTCTAGGGTCTTGGCCTCTTTCTTTTTGTCTTCTTCTTGGTTGTGTTTCTTTGCTGAGACAGAAACTAGGGTGTGTTTGTTGTGAGAGAGTAAGCACAAATCAATCTTGGCCATCAAAGTTTCTTGGAGCCCAATCCGAATGATCTACACCCTTGATCTTTGTTGTCCAATGAGGTGAGGGAGGATTGCCATGGTGTCATTTGTCCCTTTGTGAGGTGGGGGTGAGTGGTATAATGGGTTTTTGGCTGGTTGTGAACAGTGGTCGAGGAGGGGGGACAGGGAAGCGTGAACAGTGGAGGGGTTTGTTGGGCGGGAAATTTAGTTTTGGGTATAACAGGGTAAGGTTTGTGGATTTGGCACAAAAGGTCCCTGAGGGTGTTATTTGTAGTTGCAAATTTGGTCCTTGTGGTGATTAACGAAAGTTAGGGGATAAGGCTTATAACACTTGACTTTCTTTGACCCGGCTTATATAACTTTGACTTGGGCTTATAGGTTTTGGGCCAATGGTGATGGGTTAACAGGTTTTGGTTTTATAAGAAAATAACGACCGTTATCTCCTAAGTATAAAAGAGATAACGGTGTTAGGGTTTTTAGGGCTTTTGTGTAATATGATTTAACTTTGAGGACTGATTTGGTATTTTTGAGGGTTTTGTCTTCTTGTGATTGACCAATGTTGACCAAGAGTTGACTTTATTGACCTTTTGCTAGAAACTTCTGGCTCTTTTGCACTCTTTCCGTTCTCGTGTCCGTGTTTGTCCGGTTTTGACCGTTTTCTTGTGATTTTTGCAACATCCGTACCTACACATTCACAAACAACAAAATACACAAATACAAGCATATTTTTGCACATTTTAATCATTTAAGGGCCATTTTTGATATAGAAAGGATATGTGATTTCTCACATATCAAAATTCCCCAAACTAAGTGATTGCGTGTCCTCACGCAATATTATATGCTCTAAAACCAAATACCTCAAAAACTTCCCCAAACTAAATCTTTGAAAAGTAGCAAAGACTTTTGTGGGGAGAGTTAAGAAATCACAAGCTTTAAAACACCCCATTTTCCATTTTTCAAAACTTTTTCCATTTTTTTTACCTAGAATATTTTGACTTTCGTTATTTCCATAACTGTTAGGGATCATAGAACAAGATGCATTTCGATCCGAGAATGCCCCAAAAAGGATAAATTCATCGTCCCTGACTTTTCACTTGCTCCAAACCAAGCTTAAAACGAAATCACCGCTAAATATCAGTTAAGATGCTAACACTACTCATATTTGCAACTTGTGAACTTTTCACTCCCGACAATTATTATATCTTAGGTGAATGTGCTATTTTGAATTTCAACCGTGGATCAACGTTTTGCAAAATACTATGCTTCACGTTCCACCCGAGAATAATGAATTTGAAGGCGAGATCATCCCATGTAGCGACTTTCGTCTCGGCACATCCCAACCTTGCGGCTAAGTGACCAGGCTTTTGACACCCCACAGAGACTAGTATCGGGACTCACGGACCTTAGGTTTCAAAAACTCTTAGGTTTCCCGAATATACATAGCTTTAAAATAGAATAGTCAAAGTTCAAAAGCATATTTGAATTTAACAAAAAGAAATCTATTTATTAATTCAAACTTAATATTAAACATTTATGCAATTGTAACCCTCGACCTTTTAGAAGGCTGCAACATCGGTTGTGAGCCGGCAAGATGCAGCAAACTTTTATCAGTCTCGGATTTTTATTCTTACTATGGGCTTTCTTTAGAAGACTACCACATCGGTTGTGAGCCGGCAAGAGGTAGTAAACTTTTATCAGCCCACAGCTTTTATTATTATATATATATTTTTTAAGCCTTCTTTTTGAAAAATTCAAGTATAAGTTTGAACTAAGACTAAATTTTTTGCTATATAATACATAAAAATTGTTGATTTAAGTTTAATTTCCAAAAATAGCACGTATTATTAATCCGGTTAAGAGCTTATGGGAGAAAAAGCCACAAATTACATACATGAGCTCTTAAGATTTCCAAATAATCCTTGTTTAGCATCCAACTCATACTTAACTCTATCATTTTTCGTTCTTCGTGAATTTCCACGAACGCTTAGCCTAAAAGTTAAGGAACAAGCTAGAGCTCAACACGCTCGATCGGGTCAAAATTTATTCTTATTCTACCCAGCAGGAAAGTCAAAATTGTGACAAAACACTTATTTTATTTTTGAAAATTTTTAAATTTTTTCATTTTTTAAAAATTTTTGTGGGAAAACGGGGTACGTGAGAACAACGGGCAAAGGTAGGTAAGATCATATCAAAGATATACTACCCCATACTTAAATTAAACTTTGTCCTCAATGTTTCCTAGCCTAAGGCTCAAAACCCCATACTAGAACTCAAAAAGTCGAATGCATAACCCAAGCATGAAGAGAGTATCACAAAAATCTCAAGCCGTTTATCAAGTATGCTAAATGATAAATGTTAGTCGATAATAATCTAGGATATCAGATTCCCCCTAACTAATGGCAAGCAAAGGCTAGGAAGCTCGAGTGGACAAGGATAAAACACCGAACACAAGAGTCTTCAGAAAATTTTGGGTCAATCCTACAAAAAGTCACAAGCACAAACAACAAGGATCGGAAAAGTACAAGCCTCCTTACATCACAATAGAAATAAGAAAGAAGAAAAATGGATAAGCATGGGGTGCCTCCCACGAAGCGCTTTATTTTTGGTAACCGAGTCACATCGCTTGACTCGATCCCCAAATTTAGCTGTCCATGGGGCTAAAACAAGTGGAAGAGCAAACTTCCATTTGAATTTCAAATGCCACCGGCTCAAGAGAAGAAAATTGAAAAGTGTAG